>ML421971.1:0-43571 GCA_005239525.1 Nicotiana knightiana | reverse complement strand
CTTTTGTATTTTTAAATAGCGTCGATTTCTTCTTGTTATTTATATATGTATATATATGTTTGAGAATTTAAAGAATCATACTAATCTAAATTTTGTTCCTAACTTTTAATTTTTAGTTCTAATCCATTCTTTTGCCATAATTCACGTGAAATTTTAGACTATAGATAGTTCATAAAATTGTTTAAAGGTTTTGTCAACAAAAATACTTTTTTTTTGTGTGGTAAAATTCTATTTAATGTGTGAGTTTATTGCTTTTAGTTTTGGTTATAAACAGTGCAAATCCTCACCAATCTGTTAGATCCTTATATTTTATTTGGAATTAAAACTTATGCTATTTAGTTATTTTTTTTTCTTTCCCCAAACTAATATTTTTAAACTAGTATTCTGTATAGATGATTTTAGTGATAAATTTGATATAAGTTGGTTTACTTACTTTACGTAGTTTTTTTTTAAATGAAAATATCTTCATATAATATTAGTGTAGTGCAGACTGCATGGATTTGGTTAGGATCCCATTAAGTAAAAAGAATAAAGTTAGTTTAAAGTTAGATTTTTTTTAATTGTTTTCAACGTAAATTGTTTGTAACATAAACATCATTCCAATTCATCATTTAGTGGGTCTATGCCAATGGATATATGATGATTCATATTTTTACGTGATCTTGTTCGATTATTTTGTGATTGTTTGCCATATTTCTTGATTTTAAGTGTTGTCCATGTTTAAATATTTATATCATTCTATTTTCTTGCTCAAATACATTTAAGACTATTAATTTTTAGTTTAATTAAATAAGAATGTGCGGGATGATTCAAAAGTCAGTTGAATACTATGATTCCAATTTTTATTTTTAGGTTTCACGTGCATATTTACTAATTTGAGTGTTATACAAGAATGATTATTTTCCTTTGTACTGTTTGTCCAAGAATTTCATTTAAATAGTTTTTATTAAACCTTCTTTTATTTTAGTCATAATTTCATTAAATAATGTCATTTTAATCTTTTCAATATTTTGATAACAACAAAACAAGAAGAGTGGTAATTTTTTTTTAGGTAGCAAGATGAATAACGAACTAATTGAGGACTCGTTGCAATAAGTAAAATACTAATAAAAATATACAAATATATGTATCGAATATGAAAGAGACAAAATAATTGGAATACTCTAAAACACTAGAAAAACTTTAGAGGTACTTTAAATATTAACTCATGTGTTCATACACGAACCTTGGATTGATACGATTAAATAATAAAAGGATCATGTGCGCATTCCGCGTCTCGATGCCTTTAGATTTAAAAGTAATTATGTTATAACCATGTGTATATTCCGTACTTTGGTTTAAAATTTAATTTCAAAGAAGTACCTTGTGTGCGCTCCGCATCTTGGTAAACACAACTAATAAAATATAATAGTTAATTACNTTAAGGGATTCAAGGTAAAAGGTGGCTTGGAACACCAAAACTCAATTCCAAATGGCGACTCTAAATAATAAATAATCCCTTTTCAAAACGTCACTTTGATTGGAAAAACTCTTCACCAACCTCGTAATAAGGTTGCATGGCAAAAAAGAGGTGTGACAGAGGTTAGGCTAGGCACTTACTCAGCACATGGGGTCGGTTGTGCTGATACTGCACTTTGTGCTCTTTTGCACAGATCCAGGTCTTGGACAGCAGCAGTAGTGCAGGAGCAGGCCTTCAGTCCAGCGAGATACCGAGGTAGCCCTGCAAGCGTCCGCAGGCCCGACGTCTCTTCTATCTATTATTTCAGTCTGTTATCTCTTTGTACTCGAGACAAACAATTGTGTTTTCTTTCAGACAATTGTATTTAGTACTCTTAGTAGTTCGTGAGTATTGTGACACCAGTCTTGGGTAGAGGCTTATGTTGAATTTTCCGTATTTCTATTCAGTTTTTCTACAATTTAAGACTTCCGCTTTATTATTAAATTCCATTGTTTGCATGCGATTGCTGAAAATTGTTAAATGAGGTAACATGTTAATGAAAAAGGTAATTAAGGTTTGACTTGTAGCTTACACTAGTAGGCGCCATCACGACTCCCGAGGGTGGGAAATCCGGGTCGTGACACAACATGTGTTTCTGGTGCCTGTCAATTTTGCACCACATGAATGGAAGAAGTGGAAATTTCCTACATAGCCCATCGAAGAAAAGTACAAATGTGTCCGTGCCGATCCACAAGACTCTACTAAACTCGTTCGTGACTCGTATAACCTATGAACCTAGAGCTCTGATACTAACTTGTCATGACCCAAATTCCCACCACAGGCGTCGTGATGGCACTTAGTCTCTAAGACTAGGTAAGCCGATTACAACTATGTTTAAAGCTTTTTTTTGAAACATATAATTTAATACAAGTGCCGAAACCAAAAGCGAAAACAAATATAACAACCTCCCAAGACTGGTAATATTGAGTCACGAACTCTTACTGAATATATGCAATGATCTCAAGGACCGAATGTACAATAGTGTTCGAATAAGAGTTGACAGTAAAATAAAATGGAAGACTCTAAGGGACTGCGACGACCAAGCATCTCTACCTTGAATCCTTGTGATCTGTTACACCCCATGTTTTCGTACGTGAAAGTACGCCATAAGTAAATTCATGAAAGCTCGGAAATGAGATGTTACATCCCGCATTTTCGTACATTAAAGCTTCGTCATTGTTAATCGACATAAGTTCGGGGATGAGATTATTTTTGAGGTTAGAAGCATTTGTGCCATTTATAACAGGCGATAAGTGCCTTCTGTGTAGATTAAAGGGTAAACGAATCAAATAAAATGAGTTTCGTTGAAAGTTGTCAATTTGGGATAAAATACGATCAGAGCTATAATACCCGGTATTTATGGACTTGTGCTATACAAGGTACCACATGACCATAATAGTAAGGTATATAAAGTGTGTTAAAAGTGAGCAATATTTTAAGTAATTTGAGATAATACTTAATTATGTGGGTAATTGGTTAATTATTGGATTAGTGGAAGATTAATAAGTTGATTAAGGAAAAAGGTGAATTTTTGGATAAATTTAAACCCCCCCCCCCCAAACGTGGAAGCCCAAAGAGGCCTTGATAATGAGTCTTAACTCACAAAACAAGGTGGTACACTTTGGAGGAGCTCTTGGCATAGTCATCTTATCAAAGTGGGGCCCACACCACTAATCCTTAAAAGCTTCTCTAATTCACAAATGGAGATGTTTACATCTAAGTTAAGGAAAAAGGCTTCAACAAAGATAAAAATTTGCATTAGCAACATGAGTTGCTTCAACATTTCATACAAAGACTACTCAATACAACGTGGGATTTGCGATTCTAAGGGAGTACGATGCAATCTTTCTCAAGAATATCATACGGATTTTCCTCTGCTTCGATCCGCCGTTACATGTTTTGTTGCAATTAGCGTGTGTTAGAGAGATTGTCAAGAGAATCGGTTCAGGTACGTTAAGTCTATCCCTTCTTTCTTTTTGGCATGATACGTAAGATAAAAACGAAACGAGCAAATGCATAACTTTCATAAATGACTCTATTCATAGAAGTACTAGAGAAGCCTATGTTCTTGATTCCCCATGACTATTGTTCTATCATCTGTTAATGGGTCTCAGAAAATACGTAAGTTGATAAAGTTTATTTCATGATATTAAACTAAGGCATAATGGTCTTATGACATTCCGAGAGATTTTATTGACGTACTTCTCATGCATTGCATTCATTTATTCATGTTTATTGACCCATGACCAGATGTCGTTATATACGCGTATATATATATATATATATAGGATATAGGAAAAGTTTATGGCGTTATATACGCACCACCACCTGATCAACTAGTATATGTTGATGGTTTTGCCCACAGTGGCCGAGATGATATGAAGGGATGCCCTCAGAGGCTTGATGATGTTATTTACGCATATACCTACGCATGATATGACATTTATACGCATATGCATGACATTATAAATATGAAATGATTCACAGAGCTATTCAGTATGTCGAGTCTTTTACTCCATATTTCTCTCATGTCTATTATTTACTGATTTTCATTCCTTACATACTCGGTACATTATTTGTACTGACGTTCCTTTGGCCTGGGGATGCTGCGTTTCATGCCCGTAGGTCCCAGTAGACAGGTTGAGAATCCTCCAAGTAGGCTATCAGCTCAGTGGAGGTGTTGGTGCGCTCCATTTTCTCCAGAGTTGCTTATTTGGTTATTATGATTAGGACATGCGTTGATTGGTATGGTGGGGCCCTGTCCCGACCTTTATGATATTTATGTACTCTTAGAGTCTTGTAGACATATGTCATGTATACAGATACTTGTATGGCCTCGTCGGCCTATGTTTTGAGTATACAAATGATCATGTCGGCCTTATAGGCCCGTATGTCTTATGTATAAGTTGGTATTACATGTTTTATTCTAGTTATGCCACAACAACCTTTCCGTCTCATTTACCTATGATAGCATGATATGAAAAGATACGTTATGTTGGTACTCGGTTGAGTAAGGTACCGGGTTCCCATCGCGGCCCATCAGTTTGGGTCGTGACAAAAGTGGTATCAGAGCAGTTCTGTTCTTGGGAGTTTACAAGCCGTGTCTAGTAGAGTCTTGTTTATGGGTTTGTTGTTCACCACACTTATAAGCAGGAGGCTACATGGAATTTAGGACTGTCACTCTTTCTTGTTACTCTCGATCGTGTGGTAGAGTTCAATTGTAAGAACTCAATTTCCTAAACTCTATCTTATTTTTAATACAGCGATACCTACAACCAAAAGACAGTTGGTAAAAGATTGCACGTGGATGTGGAAGAGCTGAGTTAGAGGAACTCGATTCTGCATGATGCTTATGATGAGTAAATGTAAGGTCTTCAGCAGATCGTGTGTATACTATGACGTGTAAGCTTATTGATAAGGAGCCTTAAGGCAAGAATATCTATCCACCCATATGGTGAAAAGCAACGAGAGAATCAGAAGGTAGATACAAGTTTCAACAAGTAAAAAAAGCAAGATGAAGAAGGGTAAGAGGTACCCACCTAGTGAAGATTATCATTATTTACCATTCAGGAAGGGAGATATAAGCATTTTTGAGTTACCTTCAACAGTAGCAGAGGTATGTACAATCGGCCACACCCATTTTAGTTATGCCCTATAGAAGCTAATAGATATGGTTTAAGAGAAGGACAAGATGTCAGGATCCGGCTGGGGTTAGAGTAACCTAAAGGATGGATGGATTGTTTGCGTCAATTGACATTTCCGAAGGATATTGCAAATGTGCTAATAGATCTCCTTGTGAGACACCCAGATGGTGCACTCTAGAATAGTATAGCTAGATATGAATACTAGAATGTTAAAAAAAAAAAAATTACAAAGATAAGCATTGGAAGCCTAGAAGGGATAAATATTACCTTAGTGTGGCTCCCGTCCCTAGTAGAGAGGGAATGTTAGGCAACCCGAAGAGTCAGTGGATGGAGCAAAGGGGAGCTAAAAACAAAAGAATGTCTTGTTGAAGTTTTCAGAATAAGGTGATAGACAGAAATGTCCGCAGGGAAATAAGAAGAAAGTTAATGAAGCATTATGAGTAAGATGTGATACATGGATGACAACGGTAGATAAAAGAAATGACAGTATTACAGAGTCTATAGTCAAGGGAAGGAAAAGAACAGAGGTGACAGGCCTTGAGACAACGAAAGAGTATAGGCCATAAAGTCATATCCTCATTTCCAGAAATAAGTTCGTGACTCTAATATGATTACCAGAAGGAAAAGTTAGACCCCCAGAGTAATAGTAATCAGTATGGGCTGGCGTACAAGATAAACTAAACATGAATTAGTGATTGACTGATTTGATAATAGTCGGCATTATGAGAATTTTAGATATTACATTTCGATAATAATAGAATGGACGATAGAAGGATAACCTTTAAAGGTCATTCAAGAAGACGCTTCCCTAAAGCAAGAAATGTGAGCAAAGTTAAGCTTAAGGGACTATGTGTGCTAGTTACACTAGGCGTCACCCTTGTGAGTAAGGAATTTCGTTATCCTTGGTACAAAAGGATTAATGCAATGCGAGTAAGATCGTCGATGATGTGAAAAGACGCCAAAGATGAAGAGGTAAAACATCTATAGGTAGATCGTCATAACACTAAATCTTAGTACTCCCCTAAAGGGGGGAATATGGAGTGATGTGGCATTAAGTCAGAATTAAGTGGTTTTAGTAACTATGGAATGGTAAAGGAAGAATGCGATAAAAATGAGAAAGTGATGAGATTGCACTTATTTAAATCCTACATATGTGCTATGATTCAAGAACATTATGCAAACACGACGTCAAGGAGAGGAAGTCAGGGTTACTGCCCAAGATGTTATTGATAGATAAGGAGACAGTGCGAGACGTAAGTTAAGACAAAGTAAATAACCCAAGAAAGATTACACGGAATATTGATATGAGAATGGGCCAGCAAATAGTTAACAAGTGATTCAGGAAGAGCCTAGTTATGGCTAGACAAGAGGATACAGACAAATCAACAGATCATGCAAGATAAACATAGTGAACCCCAACATAGTGAATTCAGTCTCGCAGATATGACATCGTAACCCTAAAGAAATATTCAGATAGGAGTTGGGATAGTTAATGGTACCGTATGAGTGTTAAGGAAATAAAAGAGAATGCCACTTGGAAGACTGTCAAAATATCAGTTCAGAAGCAACCCTACAAGCACAAGGACGTGGAGGTAAGTAACTACGGATAATTATAGGTGAGGAGGGACATCAAAAATTCTGTCGAGTATGCGATGTAATAAGCTCGCAGCTTTACAAGAGTTAAAGGGTCCTCCCTAAGTACTACAATGAAAGACTATCTGGGGAAATAAGGAAGTTCAACCTAAACATAGTGACCTAAAGAGGAAATGGTCATGTAACATCAGTCTCACAACAACATTGTATGAACCCCATAAGAAAGTGGCACCTATCATGGCTAATGAATGGGAAGAAGAAAAAAAATCAAAAGGGGATATTCAAGATCATATGGGTTGTATGGAATTCAAATATGTGACTAAGATAAGCCAAGTATTCATGCAACAAGTGGAAGAACGACCAGGAAAAGCAATTTCTTGCATTTAAAGAAAGTTGAGAAGGAACGAAAGGAATTATTCGATCAATGATCCATAGATAATTACATTATGAATGCACCTATGATTTTAGAGTATTATCCATGTAGCGTATATGTTGACAATCATACAATTGTAGAAGACTCCAGTATAAGTTAAAAGAAATAACTGAGTTTAGGTCATATACAAAATATTAAATTGTTAGAAGATTGTATCATGGATATTCCATGACGTCCATGAAAGGATAAAGTAATAACTAATACCATGAGCCGCAGGTCGGAAGATAGCTTAAGCCTACATAAAGGCTGATTAGAGGGAAGAGAAAACTAAAGAGTTACATCAACTAAGTAAATCAGAAGTCTGATTATTGAACCCATAAAATTTATAGAAATCGTGATTGAGAACATTGCAGAATCACTCTTAATATCAAAGGTACAAGAGAGATGGTACAGTAGCCATATTTTATAACGGCTCTACGATAAAGCCAGTTAGAAGAGTACTAGCCTCATAAGAAGTCATCATGGGGCTCCCACCGGATTGTTCATGCACCAGAGGTGCAAGTATTATAATAGAGTTTCAAGTCGTGGATGTGAATTATACCTATGTGGAAGGGAGGTGATGAAAGAGATAGAAGGTGTGATGCGAGATTTTAAGGCAAGTAAGGTAAAGGTGAAC
Organism: Nicotiana knightiana; assembly: GCA_005239525.1. Taxonomy (NCBI): domain Eukaryota; kingdom Viridiplantae; phylum Streptophyta; class Magnoliopsida; order Solanales; family Solanaceae; genus Nicotiana; species Nicotiana knightiana. The sequence goes on along the minus strand of ML421971.1, from coordinate 35,787 downwards.
AACGTACAATATACTCAAATGCAGAAGGTTGTGAATAGTACATACTTCAAATAGAAGTCTATAAGCGCTGGGATTCAGTATCCAGGAATGATAACGTCGTCGTCAGTTGCATATTTTCAAGCCCATGGTTTCTAGGTACTGAGAGGTCTAGTTTAGAGAGTAAAGATGAGTTAGAGATGATGTAATGTCTCTCTTGATGTTCCAGAATAACGTAAGAAAATCTATGGTGCAAGTAAGATGAAGGAAGGTTGTGAGTAGTATAAATAGATACGTGTAGGTCGCAAGCTAAGTATGGTAAAACAACAAGGTTTTAGGAAGACATGAGTAAGGATAAGAAAAGGCGAGTGAGAAGGTAACGAAAATGGATAAGTCCTCAGGATTAAGCCCATGAAAACAAGAAGAGCTGATGGTTTCTCTAAGTTATAGAAAGCTCAGTATATCCTGAATGAACTCAAAGGAGTCTAATATTAATAACATTTAGAAAAGAGGGAATGCTGCCCTGGTAGTAGGATAAAGGTGTAATTGTGATATATAAAAGATGATGTTTGGGCCTTCGATTGAGTAATGATTTGAAAAAAGGGGATTTCACGGACGACACATGATTAAAATACTCACATTGGGATGCTATGAAATACGGTTATGAAATCATGGTATCACCCCAGGTGGATCAGTCTAATCATTTTAGATGTTCCCCGATGAGATGTGAGCCTAGCGGCAATGTTACATAAAAGGTCAAGTTATAAGTGGTAGCTTATAGATCAATATTGAGGTGACTCAACAATAAATGGATAAAATTTACAAAGTATGAGATGAGATTAGGCCGTCATTCTTAAGATACAGTAATGAGGAAGCATTACACGACTTAGACTTATATAAATATAGGATAAGAAACAAGAGTAACCTGGATTTTGGTAGCAGACTTCAGTAACGGTAAATAGAAGTAAGAGTTATGGTATAGTATGACCTACCTAGATGCAGTAAATTCATACGGATGGATAACCGGGTTTATGAAATAAGATATAACAATATTCGTAAGTTCAACAAAGTACCGAGCGAAGAACATCAGTACACCTATAGGTTCCCAGAGGGACAACTACGCATATGTTCACAAAGTGAGGCCTAGAGATTGGCTAAAAGCTGGAGAGAAAAGTCGCATAGGCGCACATGCAAGGAAAAAGTCGTACATGCTGCATGACAGAAGGTAGCAACATTACGAGATTGGAAGAATTCTGACCACAAGTCGTGGTATGAGAAAGAGGCCTAAAGGGGGGAATTCCTTGGCCTTTGGATTTATTCAAAGAATAGTTGCATAAATGGCAAGGAGAGTATTAAAGCATTCGCAAAAGCTATGGGTTATGAGAATGATAAGTACATCAGTTAGCATTCGAGGACAAATGTTCCAAAGGAGGGAATGATGTTATACCCCATATTTTCATACGTGAAAGTACGCCATAACTAAATTGATGAAAACTCAGAAATGAGATGTTACATCCTGCATTTTCGTACGTTAAACTTTTGTCGTAAGTTAATCGACGTAAGTTCGGGGATGAGATTATTTTTGAGGTTATATGCATTTATGCCATTTATAATAGGCGATAAGTAAGTGACGTGAAGATTAAAGGGTAAACAAATCAAAGAAAATGAGTTTCATAGAAAGTTGTCCATTTGGGATAAAAAACAGTCCGAGCTATAATACCCGATATTTATGGACTTGTGCCATACAAGGTACCACATGACCATGATAAGGTATATAATGTGTGTTAAAAGTGAGTAGTATTTTAAGTAATTTGAGATAATTCTTAATTATGTAGGTAATTGGTTAATTATTGGATTAGTGGGGGATTAATAAGTTGATTAAAGGAATGAGTGAATTTTTGGATAAATTTGGACCCACCTAACGTGGCAGCCCAAAGAGGCCTTGATAATTAGTCTTAACTCACAAAACAAGGTCGCACACTTTGGAGGAGCTCTTGGCTTAGTCATCTTATCAAAGTGGGACCCACACCACTAAGCCTTAAAAGCTTCTCTAATTCTCAAATGGAGATGTTTACATCCAAGTTAAGGAAAAAGGCTTCAGCAAAGATAAAGATTTGCATCAGAAATGTGAGTTGATTCAACCTTTCATACAAAGACTACTTAATACAACGTGTGATTTGCGATTCTAAGGGAGTACGCTGTAATTTTTCTCAAGAATATCATACAGATTTTCTCCTGCTTCGATCCGCTGTTATGTGTTTTGTCGCAATTAACGTGTGTTAGAGAGATTGTCAAGAGAATCAGTTCATTCATGTTAAAGCTATCCCTTCTTTCTTTTTGGCATGATCCATAAGATACAAATGAAACAAGCAAATGCACAATTTTCATAAATGACTCTATTCATATAAGTACTAGAGATGCCTATGTTCTTGATTCCCCATGTGTCCTATTGTTTTATCATCTGTTCATGGGTCTCAGAAAATACGTAAGTTGATAAAGTTTATTTCATGATATTAAACAAAGACATAATGGTCTTATGACATTCCGAGAGATTTTATTGACGTACTTCTATGCATTACATTCATTTATTCATGTAAATTTACCCACGACCAGATGGAGTTATATACGCGTATATATGTGTATTATATATATATGGGATATGGAAAAAAGGTTATGGCGTTATATACGCACCACCACCTGATCAGCTGGTATACGCTGATGATTTTGCCCACAATGGCCGAGATGATATAATGGGATGCCCTCAAAGGCTTGATGTTGTTATGTATGCATATATCTATGCATGGTATGACATTTATACGCATATGTATGACATTATAAATATGAAATTATTCACAGAGCTATTCAGACTTACATGTCGAGTCTTTTACTCCATGTTTCTCTCATGTATATTATTTACTGATTTTCATTCCTTACATACTCGGTATATTATTTGTACTGACTTCCCTTTTCCCAGGGACGCTGCGTTTCATGCCCGCAGGTCCCGATAGATAGGTTGAGAATCCTCCAAGTAGGCTATTAGCTCAGTGAAAGGTGTTGGTGAGCTCCATTTGCTCCGGAGTTGCTTATTTGGTCAGTATGATTAGGACATGCATTGATTGGTATGGCGGGGCCCTGTCCTGTCCTTTATGATATTTATGTACTCTTAGAGGCTTGTAAACAGATGTCATGTATACAGATAATTGTATGGCCTCGTCGGTCTATGTTTTGAGTATATAAATGATCATGTCGGCCTTATATGCCTGTATATCTTATGTATAAGTTGGCATTATATGTCTTATTCTAGTTATCCCACAAAAGCTTTTCCGTCTCATTACCGATGATAAAATAGCACAAAAAGATACATTATGTTGGTACTCGGTTGATTAAGATACCGGGTGCCCGTCGCGGCCCATCAGTTTGGGTCGTGACACGATCAACACACTAACTCTGTCCGAGTCCGATATCTCCAATACCTGGCTCTGCACAAAAATTTGCAAAAGTGTAGTATGAGTACACCACAGTCGGTACCTAGTAAGTATCAAGGCTAACCTCGGTGGAGTAGTGACGAGGTACAGTCAAGACACTCACTAGTCAAATAACCTGTGCAATATAGCAGTATACAATAATACTGGAAAATAACTAGCAGTGATAGCAACAAAAATCAATCAGTGATATAAACAGCAAGGCAACAAGAACACCATAATTATTGCTCAAACAAATAAGGAACACAAGTACAATTCATTAATTAAGTCCTTCGAATATAAAATTCTTTCAAATAAATACCTTTCAAATATACTTCTTTCAAATAAATATCTTTCAAATAAAAGTCACTCTGTGACACCTCATTTCATAATCGTAAAACACGTGTCTCAGCCCACTTTCGTATTTTCATGGTACCTCGTGCCCATATTTCTATCAAAATCGCATGGACAACTCACGTTCCAAGATTATCATCATTTACTCGCGGCACCTCGTGGCCACATTTCATATCACAACTGCACGGATAATTCACAAGGCAAAAGATATAATAATATAATGAAATGACTGAGAAGTGAACAATGAGAAATTACAGAAAGATAACAACACAACAAATAGAGGTAAATAACAGGGGCACTCCCGAGGTACCGCCTCGTAGTCGCAAAAGTAAATACACAACAGGGGATATCTCGAGGTACCGCCTCGTAGTCTCAAAAATAAATATGCAACAGGGGAGCTCCCGAGGTACCGCTTAGTAGTCCCAAAAGTAAATATGCAACAGGGGAGCTCCCGAGGTTCCGCCTCGTAGTCCCAAAGTAAATATGCAACAAGGGAGCTCCCGAGGTACCACCTCGTAGCCCCAAAAGTAAATATGCAACAACAAAGATGGAAAAATAACTCAGCAAGAAAAACCTCTGCTTTAATCTAAATTTCTGATAAATATATTAACGACTCAATTTATACTTATTTAATTAATTGTTTGTAGATGCAAAATCCATGATGTAATTATTTCCATGAAATGTCAACTCAACAAGCACACGGAATCCACATAAAATAAAAATAGAAATCACACCAAATTATCATAAAAATAAATACGACAAACAAAGAATGAGGCATGACAAATAAGGATTTAATAAGTGCCATTAATTTCCAATTTAATACTTTGAAAAATGCCCACGAATTTAAACCAATAAATTTGCACATATAAGCTAGAGTACATACTAGTTACATCGCATACACGACTTTCACATTATATAAATGGCACATACGACTCAATGCCTAAGGGGTAATTCTCCCACTCAAGGTTAGAGAAGATACTTACCTTTTTGAAGTTATGCCGATATTCCAAAATAGCCTTCTTGCTTGAATTGACCTCCAGACAGCTCAAATTTGTTGGGTAATGGTGCTGCCACCACCAAGAGATGAGAGCGACAAAACGGCACGAGCAACACTAACGGGATCGACCCCAAAATGGTGAAAGAAGTGTCTATCCTCGTAGGAAATGACAACTTGTATCAAATGCTGAGGACAACTACTCATCACCCCTAACTCAGCCCTTTTAGAGAATGGAATGAGTCGGGTCAATCTTTGAGGAAACTCAGGAACAAGAATTGTTGAAATGATGTGAAGGGAAAAAAGTGTAAATGAAAATGTTAAAAAATGACACCTTTTGTCACAAAAGAATGGGTGTTGTCGAAGAAGTCGTGAGCTGTATGGGAACGTTGCGAGAAGAAAAGTTGGAAATGTGACCTATGGTTGTGAAGAGAGATTTTGGGGAAGAAATGAGGAAAGTGGATGAAGAAGAAGTGGATTAATGGGTTGCTTTTCTTGAAGGCTATACTTAAATGAGCATTAGCTGTGAGTGTTTGGTCGTGTTTTGGAATCAATTTGAGGAAGGTCAATGAAGCCATTTTCCAAAGGAGATCCAAAGTGTCATTTCACCCAAAAATGTTGAAAATGAGCTTTAAAAAAAACTGCTCTATAAAATGTCCATTTCCTGTCACTAAAAGTCCATTTTTCGTCGCTAAAAGTCCACACCAGAACCTGATTGCACCAGTAATTTATTATTTCACTAAAATGGCTCTAACTCCATATACGAACTCGGAATTCGATGATCCCTATTCCTATGAGTCACAAATAATAATACGAACCTAGTAGTTCAATCGAAACTCAATTTAGAGCTCATTTGCTCAATGTGATACCAATTTCGCTCGTTAAACAATTAAGTCATGTTTCGCGCTAAAAAATCTATCGCGACTTGATGAAATTAGACCAAACATTCCAGATCATTCCTATAATTTATTTTCAAACTCCCGGAAGTCTAGAAATCAAATTTCGATCTCTAGAACTAATAATGGACATTTGGATCATTACTTGCTTATGCTCAAAACATCAAACTCTTCCAAAAACTCTTTCGAAACTCATCTGAGCCCCGTGGGAGCCCAACCAAGTATACTAACAAGTCCCATAACATGACACGAACTTAGTCGATGCCTAAAATTATATTAAACAACACTAAAACACGAATCGCACCCCAATTCAAACTTAATGAAAACTAACGAATTCCAAATTCTACATTCGATGCCGAAACCAATCAAATCAAGTTCGTTTGACCTCAAATTTTGCACACAAGTCATACAAGAAATAACGGACCTATCAAACTTTCCAGAATAGAATTACGACCCTGATATGAATAAAGTCAACTCCCGGTCAAACTTCCAAACCTTCCATTTCCAACTTTCGTCATTTCAAGCCAAAATTAACTACGGACTTTCAAATAAATATCCGGACAGACTCCTAAGTCCAAATCACCATACAGAGCTATTGGAACCATCAAAACTCCATTCGGGTATCATTTTTATAAAAGTCAAACTTCGGTCAACTCTTTTCACTTAAGCTTAAAAAAAAGGAGAAATGTTCTTTCAATTTAATCCCCTATCATTAAATCAAACTCGACCATACACGCAAGTCCTAATGCATATTACAAAGCTGCTCGGGACCTCAAGCTGCTGAAGGGGACGTTAATTCTCAAAACGATAAGTCGGGTCGTTACAAGGAATATTGTTAAGTGTTGTGAACTTACCCAAGAAGGTATATATGTATATAGACAGCAAAATCAAGACCAGCGTGATCAATAATCTCTGGTTCTGACATTCTTAGATCCACATGCATCCAATCCAGGAATCTTATGTATGTTTTGTAGTCCAAGTTGATTAAGCTGCTTTGAGGCAACACAAAACAGACGCCAGATTTGTGATTGATGCAAGGAACAAATAATATTGTACAATTTTCCAATATCTAATTGTCCTTGGTTTTATTCCTGATTGATGCAAGGAATAGATACTGTTATGCAACTTTCTAGTAGCCAATTATCATAGAGTATATTCCTGGGGTAGTAATGTTGTAACATTAGCAATCATAAACTGAAACAAATACCACCACCCTGCAAAGAAACTGAAACAAACACCACTTCTACTGCAAACACCCTTTCCCATTAAAACAAACAGTACTATAGGTCTACAATAGTCCAACAAGAGTACAAGAAAACTTTAAAAGCCAATTCCCAACAATACCAGTGCAAAATACCACAAGGCAACAAGACAATCAAGACTCAAGTGCTACAGTTTAGTGTTTACTGCTGCCAAATGCCAATAGGAGAAAATTGTTTAATAAAGTAAAACATTAAGTTTAAATAAGTCTAACAAATTCAAAATAATACAAATTATTTCAAATCAACTTAAATACGAATTTTTGAAAGATAGTCAAGACAACTCCTAATATGCTTCCTTAAACCATATGTGTCATCCGCCTTTGGATGAACATTAAAGACTCAACCATAGTGCTTGCACTATACTTTGCGAACTTCTTCATTATCTTATACTACCTCAAAGTGTTCCCAAACATGTGAGCGCATTTTAAGAGCACGGGGCATGATTGAACTTGAACATAACAAAATATAAGATAAAATCATAAGTTAGAATATAACTTTTTATGATAAAAGAACAAAACTACAAAAGTATATCACCAAACAAATAGAGTATTTAACTTACCACTCAAGTTGCAACTATACATCAACAATGCTAGTAGTGCTTCCATTATTTTCCATATCTAAAAGATAATTCGACCAAATATGTCATGCAACATAAACAAGTGGAATATATTATTTTAAACTAAAACACACATAAAACATTAAAACTTACCAAGTTCGATTTCCTCAAGATACTCCCACTCTTCTTCAACACTTATAGGATTCTTCTATTATCTAAGCAAATCTTGAGCACAAACAAGATCTTGCACACATTTAGGAGTCAATGAACTCCTAAATGAATTAAGAATACAGCCACCGGCGCTGAATGCACATTCCGATGCCACACTAGAAATTAGAATGATCAACACACCACGAGCCAACTCTGAAAGAATAGGAAATCTAGGAGCATGCGTTTTCCACCAACTTAAGATATAAAATTCTTCACCATAGCTCTTGTTCTTCACTAATGTATTTATCAAACTTTGATTTAGCACCCCCACTTCCATTGTCTTCCTTTTTTTTTCTTCAAGTGAAGCTTCGTCCTTCATAATGATGCAGTTATAACACTCTCACTAGATGTATTAGATGTGTTATCAGATGAAGTATATCTAGATGGAGATTGAGGATAAGATCCTATTAAATACTTTTTGAGATACTCTTTAAAAAAAGAATTAATATAAGCGTACACCTCATCATTTATTTTCTTTCTCTTTTTCTCACTAAGAAGTTCATCAAGTGCGAGGCTAATATATTCAAACTTGTTATGTGGATCCAAGGCGAAAGAAGTAAAAATTATTTTAGTCATCTTTTCAGGCTCTTCCCAATACTTCTTGAACTTTTCTCTCATCCTCTCAACCATTTTTTCTTAAATTCTCATCCTCACTAATTAAACACATTTTCAAATGACAATAAAATTCAGCTACATCCTCAAAATGAGCATTACAAGTGAAATAACTTGAACCTAAAACTTTTGTAGTGAGCTCGTGAAATCTTGCAAGAAACTTTATCACGTTTATCACATTCAACCAATCATCATATTCGAGAGGACCTGCACTATTACCATCTTCACAAAGATGAGAACAAAGATATGGAGAAAATCCATCATAAAAAAGATGAAACTTGGCCTTTCCAAAGTTTGCGCCGCATACAACATCAAATAGGCGGAATTCCACCTAGTAGTAACATCCAAACACAATATTTTTGTATATTCTACATTTATAGGTGCACAACACTGATTAAACTTTAAGGTCTTTGCAGGCGACGATCTCACATACCTCACAATATTTCTAACACGTGTGACAGAAGCATCAATTTCTTTTAAACCATCTTGCACAATTAGATTAAGCATATGAGCCATGCATCTCACGTGAAGATGATTACCACTCGTCATATTAGTTTTTCACATATCTAAATTTTTAGACAATTCTTTGACTGTGACATTGTTTGAAGAAGCATTGTCCACGGTAATAGTGAACACCTTGTCTAATTTGCATTCAAGTAAACAATTACAAATAGCTTTACCCATCTCTTCACCCTTATGAGTTATGACTAGTGATAGGGTAAAAATTTAGTATTCTTTTCTGCATCTTTCAATCCCTATCAATAAAGTGGGCTATCAAACACATATAATTTATTCTTTGCAATGAAGTGTATGTGTCTGTTGTGAGGCAAATTCTTGGTTGTGCTTCTTTAAAAGACCTTCTTAGATTTTGCTTCACTTCACTCTAAACTTCATAACAATCCCTTGTTATTATTGTATGAGAAGGAAGATTAAATAGTAGTTGAGCTATTCTCATAAACTTCATAAAGCCTTCCTTTTCTACAAAGCTAAATGGTAGTTCATCAAGAACTATCATCTCAATTAAAAATCCCCTAACCATTTCTTGATCAAATTTCCAAAGCGATCCTCCATCATTTTGGCAAGATTGAAAGTTTATCATTGTTTGAGTAATATCTTTATCATTGTTAGGTGGGTATTCTTTGCATCTAGTCAAATGATTTCTCAATCCTATTGTTACATTGCTAGATGAATTAGCAGCATTAGCTTGCTTACAATATCTACACCTCGCTTTACCGACCCCATTATTCTCAAATTTATCAAAATGTTTCCAAACAGTAGATCTAGGTTCTATGATTTTTTTTTCCTTAGAATCTTGAGTATCAATTGTGTTGTCATTACTATATTCAATAATAGGTAAGCTTTTAGTTGAAGCAACATCACTTACTCTACTTTCATCCGACATCTATATAAAATTAAAAACAGATTCAAACACAAATTGAGATTCCAAGGGATTGTCAAGTTCAATTGCAAGAAAATTAAAGCTTCATGATAGGGTTTCTTAGTTGCTGATTACTTTTCACATTTGCTGAAATTGGCTTGTTTAATTACCTGTTATGGTGCAGAATGTAGCACCCTGTCCAGGAGAAGTATTTTGTGCTAAACTCTACCAGTTTATTTCTTGTCCTTGCGTTAAGGCGATAGAGTTCTCTCACGTATCAGAAATAGTCAAAGTTGTAGTTGACGTGCCTTTTCTTATTAAATATATGTTGAAGTTTGGATATTGTTATGTATAAGTAGCTATTTTGAATGGATTAACCTTATCCTACTATAGAATCTTATTATGAAAATAAGATTTGGAGATGAAAATGAGCGACATAAGTGATTGCACCTTGTTATGCATCAATTGTACACCAGAATTACTATGATGTTGCCTCACTAGATCTGATGCAATGTTTTACCTCTACCACCTTCTTAAATTTCCGTAAATCAAATTAGTGTCATTTTATTAAACTAAAAAATAAATTAAAACATGTTACTGTTAGGGTTGGGAAACGGCTGTCTGAAGGAGATGAAATGAGAAAGCCTTAAGGTAAATAAGGGGTAATAAGAAATGACACATGGTGTGTAGAGGAGATAGTTAGTAAGTAGATCAATGACTCAGATGAGGGGTTAAACCAATGGCGGAGATCAAATACAATTTAATCCAACGGTGCAGAATTTAGAAGCAGTTAGAAGAAGTGGGCTGTTATAACAGAATTGGGCTGGCCCAACTAATTCAGTTTTGGACTGGTATACATTTCCCTCTCTTCTCTCTCGTTTCTTCTCTCAACTCTCTCTTCTTCTTCCTTCTTCAATTCCTAATTCTTTCTTCTCTTTTCAGGTTGAACTCATCAATGAAGTTGCAGATTATTTCTATTCATTTGTAATTTCCATTGTAATTTTCAACAGAGTTGTAATAAGCATTCAATTGGTTAATGAATTCTAATAAAATTCTTCTACCATTTCTCAATTGTTCATTTAGTTACAATTCAAAATAATAAGTCCATTACAATTGGTATCAGAGCATTTTCCTAGCTAAATCACGATGACAGGAGCAGAAACAAGTCTAAATCTACAGATGAATCAGTCAAAAAGCTGGAAGCTCAATTACAAAGTTACATGATATCTAATGACTCGAGAATTGATGAACTGGGTAACAAAATTGTCAAATTGCTAGAGAAGGTGATCGCGCCACAAGGAGGAATTCTGGGGAGTGCGCCAACTGAGGGAATGCAGATTATGGGGCTAGGAAGTCGCGCTCGTGCTGGAGAAAATGGAGAATCTTCTTTGGGTCGAACTCAAGGGAACTTCTCTCATTCCAAGTAGGAAATTCCATATTTTGAGGGATTAGATCCTTGTGCTTGGTTGCGTAAATGCGAAAGGTACTTTCAGTACAATCGCATAACTGATCCTCAACAGAAGCTGGAGGAAGTTGTTCTTCACCTTAATGGTAAGGTAGAATCCTGGTTCTTTTCCTATCATATTAGCAAGGCCATAGTTAGATGGACAGATTTTACCACAGAAATCTGTAAGTGATTTGATGCCGCAGCTAACAGTAAACTGAATCTTATTGGTGAATTTAAAAACATAGAACAAAAAGGGACTGTTAATTAATATTGGAACAATTTGAGGACTTGAAGTCTTGGGTATTGATTAGGAATCCAACTACACTTGAGGATTTTTTCTTAGAGTTTTTCATTGAAGGGCTCAAGGAAGAAATCAGACATTGTGTTAAATTGTTAGAACCATATTCACTTAGTAAGGCGGTGGAGAAGGCTAGACATCAGGAGAATTTAATAGAGTCCTTGCATAAGAAGGAAAAAGCACAAAGAAATAGAAGTTTAACTACAAATTACCCTGCCCAGACCACTAGAGTACCGAATAGCTCAGTGGGTAATCAAAGTAACAAGTTATTGAGACTAGGAGGGCCTAAGGACTCTGTTACAAATGTGGAGAAAAGTATCACCCCGGTCATAAATGCAAAGAGAGACAGTTAAATGCTATCTCTGCGAGAAGAAGAAAATGATCCAGGGGAAGCAGAGATTGAAGAAGCAGAGCCATACTTACAAGAGGAGGAAGTAGTTGATGAGGCAATTAGTCTAAATGCCTTGTCAGGGACTAAGGTTCCTAATACTATTAAACTGAGAGATGAGTCTAAGAAGAATAACATGTCTATTTTGTTGGACTCAGGGAGTACATACAGTTTTTTAGACATAGAAACTATCAAGAAGATGGGATGTGCAATCAAGGAGACCTCCCCTATGAGGGTTAATGTGGCTAATGGGAATCATGTGATGAGTTATCACACTTGTCCCACTTTTAAATAAAATATTCAAGGTGGTAGAGTTTGAAGATTCAGTGAGGTTGATTAGATTGGGTGGAAATGAAATGATTCTAGGAGGAGATTGGATGAAGAAACACAACCCTGTACTCCTAGATTTTATAGAGTACAAGGTTGAAATAACTCACAAGGGGAAAAGAACGGAGTTAAAGGGGATTTACAGTCAAGGTGAGCTAAAAAGTATGTCTGCTTATGGGGTGAAACAATTACTTAAAAGGGAAAGACAATTTGGCCTCATCTATTTACTATATCAGCACAATACTCCATCAGTTTGCTGATGTATTTGCTGAGACTACTTCTCTACCTCCCAAGAGGAATCATGACCATTACATTCCACTGAAATCAGATGCAAATCCATTCAGTATCAGGCCATACAAGTATAATTTTTTTCAGAAAAATGAAATTGAGAAACAAGTCAATGAAATGCTGCATAATGGTCTACTACAACCTAGTCATTCACCTTTTTCTTCTCTTGTGCTATTGGTTAAGAAGAAAGATGGTAGTTGGAGGTTTTGTATTGATTATAGGGAATTGAATAACATGACCATTAAGGATAAATTTCCAATTCCTTTAGTGGAATACCTAATGGATGAGCTATGTGGATAAAGTGTGTATTCTAAGATTGACTTAAGGGCAGGTTATCACCAAATCAGAATGGGGGAGGGTGTTATATACAAAACTGCATTTAGAACTCATTTGAGTCATTATGAGTTTAGGGTCGTGCCCTTTGGCTTGTCCAATGCACTTGCCACTTTCCAATCCTTGATGAACCATGTATTTCAACCCCACTTGAGGAAGTTTGTCTTAGTATTTTTTAATGACATATTAATCTACAGTCCTTCTATTTCCTCTCATGTCATTCATCTCATAAAGGTGTTGGATATATTAAGAACTGAACAAATCTTTGCTAAGCTGTCTAAATGTTCCTTCAGGCAATCTAAGATGGATTACCTAGGTCACATTATTATTGGTGAAGGAGTGTCTACTGATCCTTCTAAGATTGAGGCCATGTCTAAATAGCCTATTCCTAATTCTGTTAAGGACCTGAAGGGGTTCCTAGGGCTGACAGGATATTACAGAAGGTTTATCAAGTCATATGGAATCGTTAGCAAACCATTGAAAAACTTGCTGAGGAAAAATGCCTTTCAGTGGAACCCTGAGGCTGAACAAGCATTTTTTCAGCTTAAGGAAGCTATGACAACAGCCCCTATACTGACATTAGCAGACTTCACTAAACCATTCATCATTGAAACTGATGATTGTGATAAAGGTATGGGTGCAGTGTTAATGCACGAAGACAGACCAATTGCCTTCTTTAGTAAATCATTATCACCTAGGCACATGGGGTTATCTACTTATGAGATGGAGTACATGGTTGTACTATCTGGTGTTGACAGGTGGAGACATTACTTACAAGGGAGTCACTTCATCATAAGAACTGATCATCACAGTTTGAAATATTTTTTGGAGCAAAGAGTGACTACTGCTCTACAACATAAGGTCTAACCAAGTTATTAGGGTTAGACTATGAGGTACAATACAAAAAGGGGGCTGAAAATAGAGTAGCAAATGCATTGTCCAGAAGACAGGAGGAAGAGTCTGAATTGTGTGCTATTTATACTTTGGAACCTACTAGGATGAAGGATATTGAGATGAGTTATGAGCATGATCCCATAGCTTCACAATTCATAACTGAGTTGATCACAACACCTGGGACCAACCCTAAGTACACTTTAACTCAAGGAGTTATCAGATTTGAAGAGAAGATTTTTGTGGGTACAGGAGCTAATCTGAGGCTCAAGATTTTTGAGACCTTACATTTATCTCCCCTAGGGGGTCATTCTGGGCAGCAAGGGACCTACAAAAGGGTTCAAGCTATCTTCTATTGGCCTAATATGAAAGCTGACATTATTAAATAGGTGTCTGAATGTGACACTTATCAAAGAGTCAAGACTGAAAATATGCACCCTGCAGGACTTCTGCAACCACTTCTATTCCTGAGTTTCATTGGCAAGACATAGCTACGGATTTTATTGAAGGACTGCCTTCTTCGACTCAAAAGAATGATATTATGTTATTATTGACAGACTGACTAAATATGGACATTTTCTGGCCTTAAAACACCCTTATACAGCCAAGGATGTGGCCAGTCTTTTATTGAAGGAGATTTATAAACTTCATGGATTTCCCAGGACCATTCTATCAGACAGGGATCCTATTTTTACTAGTCAATTTTGGCAGCAGCTGTTTAAGAATTTGGGCACTAAACTTACAATGTCCACTGCATACCACCCACAAACAGATGGGCAGACTAAGAGACTTAATCGTTGCTTAGAATCCTATCTTAGATCTATGGTGTTCTCTGAACCTAAACAGTGGGTTACATGGCTTCCACTGGCCAAGTGGTGGTACAACACCTACCACCATAGCTCCTTAAAGACTACCCCTTTTCAAGCTCTCTATGGATTTGCCCCACCTCAGATTCCATTGGGGTCTCTTCCCCATTCCTCACATTCACAGGCTGGAGCATGTATTGCACAGAGACAACAAATGCTACAGCAGCTCAACAAGAATTTAGTTCAGGCCCAAGACCGTATGAAATTCTACGCAGACAAGAATAGGACTGATAGGGTCCTCAACGAAGGAGACCTTGTCTACCTCAAGCTTGAACCTTATAGAAAAGCGTTTATGGCGATGAGGAGAACTTGAAATTATGTGCTAAGTACTATGGACCCTATACAATATTGAAAAGAGTGGGATCAGTCGCTTACTAGTTGGATTTGCCTCCAGGTCCAATGATTCACCCCGTCTTCCACATATCTCAGCTGAAGCGTCGAGTTGGACCTTCGATACTGCCCAACCATCAGCCACCAGTGTGTGACAATGAGGGTCGTGTTCTTGTGCAACCAGTGTCCATCTTGAAATGCCGGATGGTGAAGTTTAATAATGCTGTTACGGTTAAGGTGTTAGTCCATTGGACTAATTTGTGTGTGGACGAGGCAGCTTGGGAGGATTGGGGGTATATCAAAGGTTAGTTCCCATCATTTGTAGCTCAGTTCCGACCTTGAGGACAAGGTCGATTTCAATGAGGAGGTATTGTTAGGGTTGGGAAATGGCTGTCTGAATGAGATGAATGAGAAAGCATTAGGGTAAATAAGGGGTAATAAGAAATGACACGTGACGTGTAGATGAGATAATTAGTAAGTAGATCAATGGCTCAGATGAGGAGTTAAACCAATGGAGGAGATAAAATACAATTTAATCCAATGGTGCAGAATTTAGAAGCAGTTAGAAGAAGTGGGCTGGCCCAACTAATTCAATTTTGGACTGGTATTCATTTCCCTCTCTTCTCTCTCGTTTCTTCTCTCAACTCTCTCTTCTTCTTCCTCCTTCAATTCCTAATTCTCTCTTCTTTTTTCAGGTTGAATTCATGAATGGAGTTGCAGATTGTTTCTATTCATTTGTAATTTCCATTGTAATTTTCAACAGAATTGTAATAAACATTTCGTTGGCTACTGAATTCTAATAAAATTCTTCTACCATTTCTCATTTGTTCATTTAGTTATAATTCAATATAGTAAGTCCATTACAGTTACACAAGCACATAAACATCTAAAGACTTGAAGAAGTTGTAAGCTAAATTAAATATAACAAGTTGAAACTAACATAAAACCTGAAGATTGTAGAATGAAGAAGTTGTGAACGTATTAAAGACTTGAATATTGAAGAATGAAGATCAACAATGGGAAAATACGCAGTCCCTGAGAGAAGATCGCCGTCACGGAGGTCGTGAAACCGCTGTTGCCGTCTCTGCTATTGTAGTTGTGAATTACAGTAGCAGCCAAGCAATTGTTTTAATTTTTGAGAGAAATCTAGCATTATAAAATAGAAATAAGGGTAACGGATAAGCACTAAGCAGAAGCTACTACCGACGCTATAACTCTATGTCTCTAATACTAAGAGAGTACGACCTAAGGGATTAGGAAATTAGGGGGCTTGGTGTCACGACCCAAACCGATGGGCCGCGACGGGCACCTGGTGCCTTACCCAATTCAGTACCAACGTAACATATCTTTCTTATCACACCATCATGGGTAAATGGGCCAGAAGGGTCGTCATGAGATAACTAGAGTAAAACATAAGGGAATACTAGACATAGGATGACGTAACATGATATAGAAACTTATACATGTGACATATGGGCCTACTAGGCCGATATGAACATTTGTACACTCAAAACATAGGCCAAAAAGGCCATAAAAGTATCCATACACATGACATCTGTCTACAAGCCTTTAAGAGTACATAAACATCATAAAGGTCGGGACAAGGCCCCAACATACCAATCAATACATGTCCAAATCATAGTGAGCAAATAGGTAACTCCGGAGCAAGTGGAGTGCACCAACACCTTCTGCTGAGCTTATAGCCTACTAGGAGGATTGTCAACCTGTCTATCAGGACCTGCGGGCATGAAAAACGGCGTCCCCAAGCAAAAGGGATGTAAATACAAATAAAGTACCGAGTATGAAAGGAATGACAAGTAGTATACAAAAGACATGAAAGAAATATGGAGTAAAGTACTCAACCTATAATTCTGAATATCTCTGTGAATCATAAAGAATTTATAATATCATGCATGTGCATGTAAATGTCATATCATGCATAGGTATATGCGTACATAACATCATCAAGCCTCTAAGGGTATCCCATCATATCATCTCTGCCTCTGTGGGCAAAATCATCAATGTATACCAACTGATCAGGTGGTGGTGCGTACATAACGCCATAACCTTTCCCCATACCCCATATACATATACTATATGCGTATACAACGCCATCTGGTCATGGGTCAATATACATGTATAAATGAATGCAATGTATAATAAAGTAAGTCAATAAGATCTCTCGGAATATCATGAGACCCATGAACAGACAATATGATAGTAGGACCTATTGGGAATCAAGAACATAGGCAACCCTAGTCCTTCTAAGAGTAGAATCATTTATGAAAGTTGTGTGCTTGCTCGTTTTGTTGTATCATATGGATCATGCCAAAAGGAAAGAAGGGATAAACTTAACATACCTTAATTTTTTTTGGGTCCTTAATACCTTCCAAGAAATTCTTCAAACAACTCAACTCAATCTACCATAGCATAAGGAAATTCAAAGTCAAATGTTGAGTAAATGCTAAGTCCGCAAAATAAACTAGTAGCTCGTTTATGTAAATTTTGGAAGCATATCCCCAATAAAAAGGGGCTCCTCCAATACCATATACCAACAACAACAACCAGATAAATACAATCAGCAAATCAAAAACAACCTAACTACAATTCGGGACCTTTAATGCAAAAACAACCTAACTACGACGAGCGACCAACCTGCTATCCTACCGCATGTGGAATTTCTCTGCGCCCTTCATCCTTCCAAACTCCATACATCAGCACCATAATAGGCCAAAACGAGCGGACTACAAAACAGTTCACTGAAAGTGAAATAAATCAAACTCACGGCTTCCGATCACCGTCTCGTGAGTTCTAACTATTAGGAAATGGATTTATCAACCTTCCTTGATATTTAAAAGATTAAATACAAAAAGTATACATTTTATTAACTATGAAGTACCTTCCAAAACTCAAAGTCCAAAGCAAAAGAGAGGCGATATAGCGATACTTGAGTTGTAGGGATCCTTCTAATGTTATTGCTTCTTGATTTCGTACCCGGGATGTTAATCTTCTTTGAAACCTAGAAGAGAGCTTAAGGATATGTTTATGGGTGTTCTCTGGTCGTGTTCTATTGAAAAATAAAGAGAAAGATGACCTAAGACCTNATATATATATATATATATATATATATATATATATATATATATATATATATATATATATATCAGTTTATGAAAAGTCAAAGAGGTGCTAGCTTGGTACCCTAGCATTGGCCCATCTTCCGACGCTTACATCTTTTTATCCGGATGTTATATGAACGAACTGTTAAGAGCGTTGAAAAATATATTACTATACCTTCAATTTGGTATATAATATGTCCCAAAAATACCTCATATAACACACGAAATTTATTACTCAAGAAGCTTTAGTGACACGCCTATCTTTCACCTATGTAGTCTGCGCAGTCTCGCAAAACTGCAAATATCTCTCTACTCCGATGTCGTATTGACAAACAGTTTAATGCGTTAGAAACTACACTCGTAGATATTAAATTTGATATGTGCATACCGTAAGTATATTGGGAGAAGAGCTCCACTACATTTGACCTAATTTTCAGCATATTTATGAATGTAACATGTGATGACCTTTGCCAACTTTTGTTCCACAACTCGCTTGACTTCAAAACATAACACACGATTATCATAAGCCTAAATAACTCATAACCTAACCTCCTTATCACGTCAATAATCCTAGTATCACCCCAAAAGTACATGTTATAACATTGCCAACTTGTCGACATTCGACAAAACTTATTTTCTTCAATTTGTTTAGCTTCTAAGCCTTTCAACCCTCTTGGTACTTGTTATCCATGATCTTAAAGATTTTTAACATCTAAGGTAACATAATTAACTTAAGTAATGTACTTTCAAAGAGGATCTCATTTCTGAGCTTACATCAATTGACTTATGATGTACTCTCATGTACGAAATATGGGGCATACCATCATTCCCCTCTTTGGAACATTCGTCCTCGAATGTTGACTGATGTGCCTATCATTCTAATAACCTATAGCTTTTATCAATAATTTAATACTGTCCTCTCCATCTAGACAACTGTTCTGTGAATAAATTCAAAGGCCAGGGCATTCCCCCTTTAGGCCTCTTTCTCACACCACGACTTGTGGTCGGAATCCTTCCAATCTCGTCACTGTTGCTAACTTCTGTGATGCAACTTGTATGAATATGTCCTTTTATGCGCGACTCTTCTCTCCTTTCTCCTCCGACTTTTAGCCGATCTCTTGGCTTCACTTTGTGAACATATACAGAACTATGACAAGTTATCCCTCTGGGAATCTATAGGTGTATAGACGTTCTTCGCTCGCTAATTTGTCGAACTTACAACTATTGCTATAGCTCGTTTCATAGCCTTAGTTATCTATGCTTATGGCTTTACTACAACTAGGTAGATCATACTATACCATAACTGTGACTTCAGTTTATTACTACCGAGGTATGCTACCCAACTCCAGGTTACTCTTTCGTTGCTTATCCTATATGTATAAATCTAAGTCCTTTAATGCTTCCTTATTACTATTCATCTTAATAATTACGGCCTAATATCATCTCATACTTTGTATCTTTGATCTATCCATTGTTGATTCACCTTAATATTGGTCCATAATACCACTAATAACTTGAAACCTCTTACGTAATACATTGTCACTAGGGCTCACATTGCATCAGGTGACATTTGATCGAGGACTTACATATTCTCGTCACCTTATCACTCACCTTTTCATATCCTTACTCCTATATACCTAAAACCTTGTCACTATATGATATTTTACCTTGCGACCTAAACCTATCTATTTATACTACTCGCAACCTTCCTTTAACTTGCTAGCACCATAGATTTCCTTTCGTGCCTTCTTAGTTGTCTTTAAACATAAGTTGTGACGACCCAAAGGGTCATCACCTATTCTATTACCCATTCCATACTTCCAAGGCCTTGAAAACCTCATTCGTAGTTGCCTCGATTTGCATGCGCAGTTCGGGCGCGTAGCAGGACAACTTAAATATGAAATTCTATGAAAAATGCTAAAATTTGATATCAAAATGTGTAAATTTGACTCCGGTCAATATTTTAGGTAAATGGACCCAGACCCGTGATTTGACGGTCCCGAAGGGTTGGTAGAAAAATATGGGACTTGGGCGTATGCCCGGAATCGAATTCCGAGGTCCCAAGCCCGAGAAATGAATTTTTGAGTGAAATTGTTTTTCTGAAATTTATAAAGAAAAGTGAAATGAAAATTGGTTAGAATGTGTTGGTATCGGGCTTGTATTTTGGTTCCGGCACCCGGTACAGGTCTTATATGTGGTTTAAGATATTTCTGTGAAGTTTGGTTGAAATTGGACGTCGTTTGACGTGTTTCGGACTTAAAACTCTAAATTTTTAAAGTTTATGAAGTTTGAAGAAAAACTAGTGATTTTGAGGTTTGATTCATTGTTTTTGATGTTATTTTGGCGGTTTCATTACTCGAACAAGTCCGTAGGATGATCTTGAGGTCGTGTGTGCATTGGGTTTGAGGTTCCGAGGGCTCGGGTGAGTTTCGGGTAGGTCCCGGGAGGTCTTTAGGCTTAAAATATAGCTATTGGAGGTCACAGAACTCAGATCTCTGCAACTTACCATCGAGACCCGCGGTCCTTTTTCGCGGTCCGCGCTGAGGGCTTCGCGACCGCGGTCGATTTTTCGTGGTCCGCGGTGGAGGAGCTGGGCCATTGGTCCGACTTCGGAGGCCTATATCTTTTGATCTACAAGGAATTTTGAGATGATTCAAAGATGAAAGTTGTATCCCTTCGTGTCTAGTTCAAGAAAGGTGAAAAATCGTAATTTGGACATCTGTAGAGAAAGTTATGGCAAAAATACTAAATCATGTCACTACAGTCATTTTTCTTGGTTTTCTTCAGCTTTTCTTGGCCTTTGCTAGCGCGTCCACGGTCCATTTTTCATGGTCCGCGGTGGGGGACTTGAGGGGGGCATAAATGGACGGGAATTTCAGTTATTTTCATTTTTCAAAGCCCTAAAAACATAAGAGACGATTTTCCAAACACTCTTTCTTCTCCAAAATATTAGTAAGTGATTTCTAACTCAATTTCTTTACTCCTTAAATTCTTTTTACAAGATTTCATCTAATGAATTCCTAAGCCTAAAACATGCAATTTAGAGTAGAAAATTGGGGAATTGGGTAGAGTTAGGGTCTTTTAATTTTTCTTGATTTAGACCTCGTGTTGGGGTCGAATTTGAAAATAAATTATATATTCTAGCTCGTGGGTAAATGGGTGACATGGTTTTGGTCCGAGCCTCGTGTTTGGAACAAGCGGGCCCGGGGTCGAATTTTGTCATTTTAGAAGAATACATGGAAATGGGTAATTAGGCTATGTAATTGAATTATTGAATCCTTATTGATATACTTGAGTTAATTATGTCTAGATAATACCATACCGGAGTTGAATTCTAAAGGAAAGGCGGTGTTAGAGGGTTGATTGCTATATTTTGGACCCGAGGTAAGTGTTTGGTCTAACCTTAACTTGAGGGAATAGGAGTTGAGTCTTATTTGCTACTTGCTAATTGTCGAGTACGATGTATAGGCATGGTGACGAGTATCTATACATTGGTGTCTAGCATGACCGTGAGTCTTTATATTGCGAATATTCTGATTTTATTGTAACTTCCATGCTTAATTGATGATTTCTATATGTTGTAAAGAGCATGTGAAGGGAATTGTGATCTTTAAACTTCGAGGAGCATTGGCTCGAGTTGTAACACGAACGGTGAAGATATATGAGATAATTGAATCCTTTGGAGCATTGACTCAAGTGATAGAGTAAATTATGAAATGAAAGTGAAAGAAAGAGAAAGAGTTATTAAGATATACCCTTGCCGGGTCATTGTTGCTTTAGTGATTATCTCCCTTGCTGCGATGTTGAGATTACTGTTATTGTTCCCTTGCCGGGATTTAATTGTTTAATTGATGTTCCCTTGCCGGGATTTTTATTTCTATTGTGTTTACTCCCTTGCCCTTTGTTTGTGATTGTTGTTTGGGTGAGGAAGAGTGTTAAAGCACGAAGGGTGATGTCGTGCACTATTTGCTATTGTAAGGAAGAGTGTTAGAGCACGACGGTGATGCCGTGCATTGTTTGATATTGTCTCCCTTGCTGGGATGTTGAGATTATTGTTATTGTTCCCTTGCCGGGATTTCTATTTATATTATGTTTACTCCCTTTCCCTTGTTTGTGATTGTTGTTTGGATGAGGAATAGCGTTAAAATCACGAAGGGTGATGCCGTGCATTTTTTGCTATTGTGAGGAAGAGTGTTAAAGCACGAAGGGTGATGTCGTGCATTGTTTGATATTGTGAGGAAAGAGAGTAAAGAACGAAGGGTGATGTCGTGCCGTACGATGTACCTTTCCGTACCGATATTGATGGATTATACTGTGAGGAAAGAGAGTAAAAGCACGAAGGGTGATGCCGTGCCATGATTTATATTTATTACATTATACATTGCATAGTGAGGACAAGAGTAAAAGCACGAAGGGTGATGTGGTGCCATGATTTACATTGGCTACATTATACATTGCATAGTGAGGACGAGAGTAAAAGCTCGAAGGGTGATGTCGTGCAAGCTTGTGATTTCTGGTCCTTATTGATATTCTGGCCTTGTTGTTCCTTTCTTTATTTAATATTTCTTATATGAAACTATTATCTCCCCATATCATGTTCCCCTTCCCTTATTGATTGATTACTTCCTGTATTTTTTTTTCCGTTGTATATATATTTATTCTAATTGCAAAGGTTTACTTGGTAGTGTGGTTCTATCCTCATTACTACTTCACCGAGGTTAGGTTAGGCACTTACCAATACATGGGGTCGATTGTACTGATGCTACACCTACACTTCTTTATGTTGTGCAGATTACGTAGCTGGACCCGGAGGACATCATTAGTGGGAGTGTCTTTCAGCTTATCCTAGAGGCTTCAAGGTATACCCGCTGGCGTTCGTGGGCCTTGGCGTCTCTCCCATCCCTATATCTTCGTTACTGTCTTGTTTTCGTCTAGTTTCAGAGACAGTCACGTATTTCCTTTCAGATTGTATTTAGCACTCTTATAGACAGTTCGTGAGTTTGTGACTCCAGATTTTGGGAAAATTATGCGTCGATGTATTATGTTGTCTTTACTTAGTTTTGAAAACCAAATTTATTTATTTCCGCTGTTAAGTTGTGAACTATTTTTAGCTTATTCTGTTAAATCGATATTTTCATGCTAGTTTAACTGTACACGTTGGCTTGTCTAGCGGGTTCAACGTTAGACGCCATCACAGCCCAATGGTGGGAGTTCGGGGCGTGACATAAGCAATTACTTTTCTGGTCATTCTTTCACTTGTTGCATGAATACATGGCTTATCTCACTGCCCACGAATGCTAGAATTTCCTGTAACTCATATGATCTCAAATATCAGTTTTTGATTTTTTTCTTCTTCCCATTCATTAGTCACGATAGGTGCCGCTTTCTTATGGAGTTCATACAATATTTTAGTGAGACTGTTGTTACAAGATCATTTCTTCGTTATGTTACTATGCTTAATTTGAAGCCTTCTTCCTTATTTCCTCAGCTAGTCTTTCTTTGTAGTAATTAGGGGAGACCCTTTGATTCCTGTAAAGATGCGAGCTTATTACATCGTATACCCGGAAAAAAAATTTGATGTTCTTATTCGCCTATAATTATCCTTAGTTACTTACCTCCAAGTCCTTATGCTCATAGGGTTGCTTCTTAACTGAAATTTTTGACTGTCTTCCCAGTGGCACTCTCTTTTATTTTCATAACACTTATACGGTACCTTTAATTACCCCAACTCCTGTCTGAATATTTCTTAAGGATCATGATGTCATATCTGTGAGAATAAATTCACTATGTTGGGCTTCACTATGTTTATCTTGCATGATCTACTGATTTGTCTGTATCCTCTTTTCTATCCATAACTAGGATCTTCCCGAATCAACTACTAACTACTCGTTGGTCCATTCTCATATTTATATTCCGCATATTCTCTCTTGGTTTATGTACTTTGTTTTAACTTACCTCTTGCACTGGCTCCTGATGTATAAAGTGTTCATTAGCACGTCTTTATCAATAACATCTAGTGCGAGAACCCTTACTGCCTCTCCTCGGCGTCGTGCTTGCATAATGTTCTGGAGTCGTAACATATATATAGGATTTGAATAAATGCAATCTCATTCTTTTCGCCTTTTTACCTCATTCTTCTTTTACTATTCAATAGTTATCTCTTCATCTCTGGCAATTTTTTTACTGACATCTTACTCGCCTTGTGGTAACCTTTCTGTACCAAGGATAAATGAATTCCTTATGCACAAGGGTGACACCTAGTGTAACTGACACACTTAATCATTTAAGCTTAACTCTTCTCACAATGCTTATTTTAGGGAAGCATCTTCCTAAATGACCTATAAAGGTTATTCCTTTATTGTCCATTCTATTATTTCCGGAACGCTATCTCTGAAATTCTCACGATGTCGAATATTATAAAATCCTTCAGTCACTAATTCATGTTCAGTTTATCTTGTTCACTATTCCATACTGATTTTTGTTACTCTGGGGTCTAAATTTTCCTTCTAGTAATCACGTTCGAGTCACCAACTCATTTCTTGAAATGAGGGTATGGCTTTTAGCCTATACTCTTTTATTGTCTCAAGGCCTGTCACCTCTTATCTTTTCCTTCACGTGACTATAGACTCAGTCATCGTATCATATTTTTATTTACCGTTATCACCCATATATCACATCTTACTCATAATTCTTCAGTTACTCTCTTCTTATTTTCCTGCTAATATTTCTATCTATCAACTTATTCTGAAAACATCAACAAAACATTCTTTCACTTTTAGCTCCCCCTGTTTCATTTCACTAGCTCTTCGAGTTGCCTAACATTCTCTTTTTTCCCAGGGGCGGGAGTCATACTAAGGTAAATATTTATCCCTTATAGGATTCCACTTCCTATCTTCTGAAATTTCTAAACATTATAGTATTCATATCTGACCGTACTATTCTAGAGTGCACCATATGGGTGTCTCACAAGGAGAACTATTACCACATTTTGCACTATCCTTCGCAAAATGATCACTAATGATAAAAATCCATCCACATTTTAGGGTTACTCTAACCCCAGCTGGATCCTGATATCCTAGCCTTCTCTTAAACTATATCTGTTAACTCCCATATGGCATAACTAACAAGGGTGTGGCCAATTGTATATATCTCTGTTACTATTGATACTAACTCAAAATGCATATATTCCTCTGCCTGAATTGTAAATACTGATAATCTTCACTAACTGGGTACTTCATACCCTTCTTCACCTTGCTTATTTTACTTGTTTAATGCGTTACAAACTAGACGTAGATATTACATTTGATATGTGGATCATCCCATATTTCAAAGTATATTGGGAGAAGAGCTCCGTTACATTTGACCTAATTTTCAGCATATTTGTGAATGTAACTTGTGATGATCTTTGCCAACTTTTGTTCCGCAACTCGCTTGGCTTCAAATTGTAACACACGGCTATCATAAGACTAAAATAACTCATAACCTAACCTCCTTATAACGTTAAGAATCCTAGTATCACCCTAAAAGTACATGTCATAACACTGCCAACTTGTCGACGTTCGACGAAACTTATTTTCTTTAATTTGTTTAGCTTCTAAGCCTTTCAACCCTCTTGGTACTTTTTATCCATGATCTTAAAGATTCATAACCTCTAAGGTAACATGATTAACTAACTTAATGTACTTTCAAAGGCGATCTCATTTCTAAGCTTACATCAATTGAGTTATGATGTACTCTCACGTACGAAATATGGGGCGTAACACTTGGGGTGTTGGGCTTAGGCTTATTGGGATGAAAATAGAAATAAATGTGGTCTTAGACATAAATATTTTGGTATTTTGGGTATTTCGGTATACCTAAATATCAAAAACTCAATACCGAGTACCATACCGAAATATCGAAATACAGAAACATCTACATCGAAGAATACCGAAATACCGAATAAACTGATACCAAAATACCAAATTAATTTGGTCCGATGCAAAATTTGGTTTCTCATATTTTATTCCCACCCCTAGTAGCAGATTCCATATCTAGTCATCCCATGAGCGGCTGTGGTTTCGGACATCTTCCCCTTTCCTTTCAACTGATAAGATGAAAATGCCTTATACTCCTGATTCTCATCCTCTCTAATGGCTACGACGGGCTATTATTGATATGTCTGAACCATTACTAGCGGCTTTACTTGTACAATGATCAATGGGGCTACCCGAGGAGTTGTCCTTGATGCTTTGGCATTTCCAATAGTAACAATAGTCACCTTTAAGTCGTAGTCCTCCTCTAAGGTAATCATGATGGCCCCTTGGTTTTTGTGATTTGGTAATGGGTTATGGTTTACTCTTGGTGGAGCAGGGGTGTATTGGATAGCTCCACTTTTCATTAGCATTTCGATTTTGTTCTCCTGGCCATAAAAATCCTCGGTGTCATGTCCATAAACACTTGAATGATAGGCACAACATTTGCTTGCGTCAAAATACTTGGTGTGTTGGTATGATATTCTTCCTTTAACTAGGTATATCAATCCGTATCTTCTCAATATCTCAAATATTTAGGCTAAAGGCTCAGCATTAGGGTGAAATTTGTGGGATTTCGTGCTTCAAATTTTGGACATGGTCTAGGAGCATAAGCATGTCTATTTTGGTGGGTGGTGGTTTGAACGAGAGCATATGGCCATGGTGTGTTTGGATATATATTGGCTCAGGGTGGATTATAGTGTAGTTGGGTATTATAGTATGGATGGGCATTGTACACTAGGGTATAAGTGGGTTACTTTGCAGGATGAGTGTTTCCGGGGTAGGGATTGGCTCGATGAGGAGGACTTGGTTGATAATAAGGGACGATTGCGGTCACCTCTTATTTATTTTTCTTCTTCTTATTCCCACTTCCGATGGATACGGATTGTATAGCCTTGCTAACAGCTTGTAGTGTGGCCATTGATTGTATCTTCCTAGACTTAATACCTTCTTCCAGGAAATCTCCCATTTTGACCAGCTCAAGGAACTTCTGGCCCATCATTCCCATCATCTTCTCAAAGTAGATTCCTTCTTGAGCATGAATGAAGTTCTTGGTCAGCTTATTGTCGTCCAACATGGGTTGTGTTCTAGCTGCTTCTAATATCCAACAATGAGCACACTTTTGAAATGACTCAGAGGGCTTCTTTTGTAGGTTCACCAAAGCGAATCTATCCGGGATGAGCTCAATATTGAACCTTAAGTGGTTCATAAAATCTTTGGCCATGTCTTGCAATTTTCTCCAGTTCCTAGGGTCCTGCCTAGTGTATCAAGTGAGTTCTTCTCAGTCAGATTCCTTATGAACAATTTCATCCTTAACTTCTATTCTTCCCACTCCCACTAGCTTGTCACGGTATGCTCTCAAGTGAGCATGGGGATCGCATGTTCCGTCAAAGATATCTAACATTGGAGGCTTTTACCCTACTGGCATATCAACATCTGGGTGTATGCATAGGTCTTCATAATCTAAGCTCTTGCTCCCTCGAGCAACTTGCAGGTTCCTTATTTGTTTTCTTAGTACCCGTAGTTGTTCAGACAGTGACTCATCTTCTTTTGACTTCTCTTCCTTCTCTATTTTTGCATACTGGTCTATCTTATAAGGCATTCTGACTGTGATAGGCATGGTAAAAGTGGGTTCTGATGTGGTATATACAGGTGGAATATGTCTCTCATGGGTGGCTGTGTGTGCCGTAGATATATACTGCGTATGTGTATTTGTGAAAGTGACATTATCATGAGGAGGGGTTTGGATCAAATTATGGGTGGTTGTTGGATTTTGTGGAGCTTGAACATAGTTTGGAACATAAGGTGTGTGTATGGGAGGATTTGGTTGGTTTGTAGGAGTAACTGGCGGTATGACGGGTTATGGAAGGGTTTGTGGTGACAGTAATTGGGGTATTAGTAGGTTGTCATGTTGATGAAGGAAATTGGTTGGGAATTGAATCTAGTGATGGAAAACGGGGTGGTTGTGGGAGCGTCGCCATGACTAGATGTGACAACTCCCTGATCTGTTGTTTCTCCTCCCCTAATGACTCCATTTCTTGTTCTATTCGAGCGACATATTCATCATTCCGAGTTTCATCCCTTCCCCCTAATCCCCCAGGGTTATCAGTCACCACCAAAGCATTTCCTGGCGGGTTTCCTGTAGCAGTTATCTTCCCTTTGGACCTTAGGTTATACGGTGGTTTGGCCAGTTTAGATATCAACACAAATCAACATGTGTTTCAGGGACAAATAAATAATGCGATAAAGTGGGAAAGCAAAGAAAAGAAGAATTTAGCTTAGGGATTGCACAAATTTAATCACATAGAGCAGCTAGTTCACAAATAAGCACATTCCTAAATACTCAAGGACCTCTCTTTGCCGGAGGTAGGCTTATATCGCAAACGTTTGAAAAATAACCAAATTTTGACACATTCGAATCTGGAGCAAGTTCAATTTCATTGATGGAAATTCACTGATTATATATGGGTTACAAAGGCTTCATTAATGATAAAAAAGATAAAAGGGTAGTTTCCAATGGCTACAATGTGGTTTTCCAGGGTTCAAAAAGGTTGCATGGGCTTATAGAATTTCCCTTGGGGAATTTAAAAGTATAGAAAGGAAATCAACTAACAACTTAATAGTCATCCTTGGAATATCCTCCCAAGCTCTCCTCCTCTAGATCTTCTTCAGGATCTTCCTCGAAATCATCAAGATTGTACTCCGCCTCCTTTTCTGGTTCCTCATCTAGTTCTTCCTGAGACTCAATCTATATGTACTCTACTATCAGATTGTCATCATCCAGCAGTAACAAGATGTTAATCGATCGATCTCAGGACTACTTGTTGATGCATGGTAGGGGTGACAAGATAATGAGGCAGGATCTTATGGTATATCTGCAAAGCTGCTCTTGAGTCTTCCATCCCGGCTAACCCTTCCCTAGTGGGCCTGGCTAGTTGATCTTCTTCGGTAATCCACACAAAGTACTCGGGAGTGCACCATGAGTTTTTCCCCATACCCATTGTGACCAGGTCACTCCACTCATCTTGAAGCCGTTTAACTCTATTGGAACTTTCCCGTTGTAGTCATCCTCATATAAAGCCATTCGGGACCAAAGAGATACGTCTTAAGTCAATCCAAACTGTCTGAGGACCTTCAGCGGTGCATACGGTTGAATCCCTTCCAACCCCATTAATTTGATGAAATAATTCTCCGGTCCTATTACAATTGCTCTGTCACTTAGTTAAGAAAGCTTCCAGTTGATGAATTCTCCGATTAGGTGAGTCAGGAGATCTTGCCCAACGCCTCATCCTCTCTTTGTGACTACAAATCATGTTGCTAGTGCCGACAAAGTAGTCGATGTATGGATCCCTTTGAAAGAATTGCCCCGTAGCCCATATTTGCAATACAAGGTTACAACCTTTGAAGAAATCATACCCTCTCGAACACGCCGGATAGTGCCCTAAACATATCTACTAATAGTATCAGAACAAGAGTGACCCGCAGATTCCCTTGAAATGTAGACAAGACTAGAGGTAGTATGTTGATGTTGATCCACCCCCTCTGTTGTGGAAAATCAGAAGTCCCAAGATTAATCCACCTAAGGTTTATGTAGAATGACCTAGGTTTACTAAGATTAGAGTATTTCCCAAAATATTGGAGTTGGATTGAATACCTGTGAGACGATATGTCAGTTGGCAAAGTGCGTTATGGAAGAAAAAAAGTTTTTTTATCTAGCACCTTTTCAAGAAGAATGAAATCATGAATCCAACAATAAGGTCTTTTCCTGGTACATCAGATCCTATCAACTTGGTTTTGTACTTCAATCCTTGGAAAAATTCAATTGTGACCGGGTGCTTTGTGATGACTGTGGTAGTCAGGATCCCATTTGATGTAGTGTTGAAATCCTTAAAGTGAGGCACCCATTAATCTTCAGGGAGAACAACAAGATTCATGAGTGAACAAGCAGCTTTTGTGTCAATGAAAGCAATGACTCGAGTTGGTTTATCCCATTTGGATGGATAAACCTCAAGTTCCACCTAAGGGATGACTATGAGAGCGTTGATCTCCTCTCGGGCTTTAGCCTCTGGTTCTGAAATTTGGTAGTGGTCATCACCATGATCTTTGTATATATCAAGAGAGAATAAGGTTTTGGCCTTCCCAAAGATGATTCAAATAAACGCAAAAATTATTCCCAATCCTCATATTCTAAGATGGGCTCAGTGGTTCTCTCCATGCAAGTTTAAAGTCAAGCACCTGAAAGGAAAGGATAATATTCTCGCAGATTTTCTGTCTCGACCGGAATTCTCAAAGAGATTTTCCCCGACAAAGATGAAGTCAAAACAAAAGCTAATCGGCCATATGTTCATGTTTTCAAACGTACTAGGCATAAGCTCATTCAAGCCAACAAATCATCCACCGGAGTTGTTGGAGGGGTGAAAAGACAACCCTCACATGACTTGTGTATGATTGTGTACGGCCAAGACTCGATAGAAAAAAATATGATGGCAGTGTATAAAGCAGTAACAAGTAGTTGCGGCAAAATAATGATAGTATTAAGAATAAACAGGTAAACACATATTGGCAGGTTATAAAGTCATGTAAAATGTAAGCATATAGGACAAAGTAGGTAAACACATATTTGCAGGTTAAACACACAAATAGGTAGAATCGAGTTCAAAGTCTAGCCTAAGTTTGTTGAGTTCATAACATAAGTGAACGTCCCCAACAGAGTCATCATATTGTTGCACCCTATTTTGCACAGGTCAAAACAAAGTACAACTAGTGGTTCCTCTGAAGTTGATGAAAGAAAGATTCGCCACCTAATATTTAAGGTATATTAGGCTACCTTATGTCTTTGAAAATCATTGTCCTAATGGTCTACTAACCAGTGAGATTTGGGTGAGGGTTCTAGTTATTCTAAGGGAAAAGTGTTAGGCATCCCTTAAAATCTACCTGAGGTCGATCCTTAAACTTAAGCTAGATGTGGGGAAAGAAGTGTTTATATCCTAGCTGATTAGTGGTTAAAATTATTAAATGGGACTTTGCGAAATCGAGGAAACGTTTTAAAACTTGTTTGAAAACTTATCCTTGTTTTAAGAAATAAAGTATAGTTACTTTAGAAATAGTAATGTTTGTGTCACGCCCCAAACTGGGGGAGCAGCCAGGTTTGTGAGACGCACAAAGAAAAAGCCCCGCTCCATCCTCTTTTCCCCCGCCCCGCGGGGGGGGGGGGGGGGGGGGGGCGAGACCGGCACCCGGTGCCTCACCTATCCTTGCGCACCAACTTGTGACTAAAAGACTCTGAACATATAATGTCATACTTTGGTCATCGACACATTGCAAGACAATTTGCGAAGCAAAATATAAAATTGAACGGAAGCTAACTCTAACTAAAGATCAATATCAAGTTGGGCCGACAAGGCCGTCATAACTACTATAGCTTACAAACCAAAAAATTTATACATACAAGGCCTACAAGCCCAACATACTGCACTAACTGACAGGATATATTTACAAGCCTCTACTGATGGATTTTACTGTGATCAGAACAAGGCCCCGACCTACCCATAACCTATATATATATATGTACACAAGATGTACACAAAACTCTAGACCTGGCGACTTTGAAGGACGTGGAGCTTACCGATAAAGTTGAACTCGGGTAACACCTACTGAAGAGGTCTACTCATCTGTCTGTCTGAACCTGCATGCATGAAATACAGTGTCCCCAGAAAAAGGAACGTTAGTAAGAAATAATGTACCGAGTATGCAAGGCAATAAAATAATTGAAAGCTGAAACTGAACTGATAATATAATAACTGAAAGTAACTAGGAGTCAAAGATGATCTGGAGATATATTTTCCTGTTGATTCTGACTCAACTCTCTCAATATAGTAAATAAAATAGTTGCCCGGCTCTATAAGGCTCCGAACGTGTAACTGCTCCGCCGTAGTAGGCTCGCTCATAGGCGCTCGGTCGCAGTAGGCTCGGTATATAACTTACCATCTGATCTGAGGTTTCCCAACAGGGGATTCCCACCGATTATAGCTCGATGTTAGGGAAAATACTGTTATATTGTATATATATAGACCCTCTATTCTCTTGACTGGAAGAAGACAATACTCAATTGAATATAAAGTTCTAATAAGGGAGAATACTGTAATTTATGAGACTAGGATAATGTGAATAAATTCATGAATATGAACTTCTCTTTATGTCTCGTTGTCAAACATATGTAGTTACCAGATCATGCAAAAATGAAGGACGGGCTTAGTCTTAACATACCTGGACCGATTCTCTTGATAATTCTTCTAACACACGTCTTTTGTGATGAAACACGTAACAGTGGATCGAAGTAGGGAAAAATCTGTATTATGTTCTTGAGAAAGATTGTACCGTACTCCCTTAGAATTGCAAATCCCATTGCTATTACGTAATATAATCTGGTATGAATTTTGTTCAAGAAAATCACGTTGCTATGTAGATGAGATACAAGCATTTCTCAAGAAAATCACTTTTCTATGTAGACTAAGCATCATTCTTTATCATTTTGAGAAGTCTTCTTAATAGAATATTTCAACCACAACAAGATAAGGTGCACATAACTTAAATATTGCCACCACCTCCTTAAGCATAAGGATTGGTGGCAATTAGCTGCCATATTTTCCATACTCCCACGTGGAGGTTGTCCCCTAGTAATTATCCAAGATTCTCACTAAATTAATTATCCACAAAATCAATTTACAAGTTAATCTCCCACTTAAAAATTTATAATTACTCAATTATCCAAATAATTAAGAATTATCTCAAATTACCTAAAATACTACTCACTTTTAACACACTTTATACATCTTACTATCATGGTTATGTTTGTACCTTGTATGTGGCACTAGTCCATAAATATCGGGTATTACGGCTCGGACCGTATTTTATCCCAAATTGTCAAACTTCAAAGAAACTCATTTTCTTCAATTTGCTTACCCTCTCACCTTCACGAATTTACTTATCACTTGTTTGAAATATCATAATACTTATAATCCCAAAATAATCTCATTCCCAAACTTACGACGAAACATTAACGTACGAAAATGCAGAATGTAACATCTCAGTTCCGAGCTTTTATCAATTTACTTATGGCGTACTTTCACATATGAAAACATGGAGTCTAACATCATTCCCCCTTTGGAACATTCGTACTTGAATGTTGACTGATGCACTCATCATTTTCATAAACTATGTCTTGCGAATTCTTTATTACTCTCCTTTCCATTTAGGCAACTGTTCCTTGAATAAATCCAAAGGCCAGGGCTTCCCCCATCCCTTTAGGTCTCTTTCTCACACCACAACGTGTGGTCAAAATCTTTCCAATCTTGTAACTGTTGCTACCTTCTATCGTGCAACATGTACGACTCTGACCTTGTATGTATGCCTATGCGACTCTTCTATCCTCTTTCCTCTAACTTCTAGCCAATCTCTAGGACTCACTTTGTGATCATATACAGAATTAGGACAAACTGTACCTCTGGGCGTCATTAGCTTTACTACATCTAAGCAGGTCATACTATACCATAATTCCTATTTTGATTTATCATTATTGAGGTCTGCTACCAAACTCCAGGTTACTCTCGTTGCTTATCCTATATGCATAAATCTAAGTCCTTTAATGTTTAACTATTCATATTAAGAATGATGGTTTAATCTCATATCATAATTTATATCTTTTATCCATCCATTGTTGATTCACCTTAATACCGATAATTTGACCTCTTATGTAACACTTCCGCTAGGGCTCACGTGTCATCGGTGAACATCTGAAATGATTAGACTAATCCACCTGGGGGCGATACCATGCTTCCATAACCGTATTTCATAGAATCCCAATGTGATTCATCCTATAGGGGTTATTCTAATCCAGTACAACTCATGAAATCCCCCTTTTTTTTCTTCACATCATAACTCAATCGAAGGTCCAAACATCATCCTTTGTATATCACAGTTACACCCTTATTCTACTACCAGGGCAACATTCCATCTCTTCTAAATGCTATTAGACTTAGACTCCTTTGAGTTCATTCAGGCTATACTGAGCTTTATATAACTTAGAGAAACCATAAGCTCTTCTTGTTTTCATGGGCTTAATCCCGAGGACTTATCCATTTTCCCCACCTTCTCACTTGCCTTTTCTTATCCTTACTCCTATCTTCCTAATACCTTGTCGCCTTACCATACTTTAGCTTGCGACCTACACATATCTATTTATATTATTCGCCATCTTCCTTCAACTTGCTTGCAACATAGATTTCCTTATGTTATTCTGGAACATGAAGAGAGAAATTGCATCGTCTCTAACTCTCCTTTACTCTCTTAGCTAGACCTCTCGATACTTAGAAACCATAGGTTGGAAGAAATTCCATTGACGATGCTTCTATATTCTTGGATACTGAATCCCAGTGCTTCTAGCCTTCTATCTGAAGTATGGACCATTCACAACCTTCTGCACCTGAGCATCTCGTACGTTGTTCACCTTTACCTTAAAATCTCGCATCACATATTCTATCTCTTTCGTGACCTTCCTTCCACATAGGTAGTTCACATCCACATACTGATTTCTTGTGAGGCTGGTACTCTTAATAGAATATGGTTGTTGGACTCTTGTACTTCTGATACTAAGAGTGATTCTGCAATGTTTTCAATCACCATCTCTATGATTTTCTGGTTCCAATAATCAGATTCCTGATTTACTTCGTTGATGTAACTCTTTAGTTTCGTCTTCCCTATGACCAACCTTTATGTAGGCTTAAGCTATATTCCGATCCGCGACTCCTGATATTTAGTTATTACTTCAGCCTTTTATGGGCGCTATGGAATATCCATGATACAATCTTCTAGCAATTCAATCCTTTGTCTATGACCTGGACTCAATTATTTCTTTTAAATTATACTGGAGTCTTCTACGGTTGTATGATTGTCAACATATATGCTGCATAATACTCCGAAATCTTAAGTGCGTTCATAACGTAACTAACTATGGATCATTGATCGAATAATTCCTTTTTTTTCTTCTTAGCTTTCTTTAAACGTAAGATATTACTTTTCCTGGTCTTTCTGCCCCCTTGTTGCATGCATACTTAGCTTTTCTTAGTTCCCACACATGCCAAAACTTTTGTGCAACTCATATGATCTCGAATCATACAATACCATGTTGAAGTGGGACTGTTTTACATGACCATTTTTTTCTTCAAGTTACTATGTTTAGGTTGAAGTATTCTTCCTTATTTCCTCAGCTAGTCTTTCATTGTAGTACTTAGGGAAGACCCTCTGACTCATGTAAAGCTGCGAGCTTATTACATCGTATACTCGACGGAATTTTGATGTCCTTCCTTGTTGACCAAAGTCACTGCATGGTTTTGAAGATTGACAAATGCCTACCCAGTTGAACCAGGTCCATCAGGGCAAACATCTCGAACGAACCAATTGGCACAAGAACCGTACATGCACAGGAGATAAACATGATTTGTGAATTATCCATGAACTAAGAGGTTGTCTCCTAATGCGAAAAGGTTGCAAATTGATAAGGGGTTAGAGTTCGAGTTCAGCAAGGACAGAAATAAAGGAAGGAAGTTGAGATAAACACAAACTCTTCCACCAAGGAAGAGTTGCATTAGAAGTAAATAAGAACATCTTAACTTCTGGCGCTATATAATGTTGAAGTATTCCTACTGAAGAATTATTCACACAAAGATAGCATTGAAGCAAGAACTGAAGGCAAAATTACCAGAGAAATTTTGCAAGCAGAATCCTTGTGCG
>ML421970.1:1914-33762 GCA_005239525.1 Nicotiana knightiana | reverse complement strand
TATATATATATAACACGCTTCGTTGTACAATTTTAACTACATATATAGCATGTTAGAGTATATTTTAGTGTATTCATCTCTTGTATTACAAAAGTGTTAACGGATTACATTTATATTATTTAGATAGTAAATATAAAAGTGATTTTTAATTTTGACCAATGTTGACCTGAAAAGAGACCAACTTTGGTCGCTAATTATCCAGAAATCAAAATTAGTGACCAAAGTTGGTCGCTAACTATAAATCAGATTTATTTTATATTTTATAAAATATTTAAAATAATAACATAATTATTAAACGTTAGAACTGGGTCCCAGATTAGCGACCAAAATTGGTCTCTATCTGCTTCCCCTTTCTTAGGCGACCAACTTTGGTCGCTAATTTTAAATTATATTTATTTATATTTTATAATTTTCTTAAAATAATAATATAATTATTAAAATTTTATATCTGGGTCTCAGATTAGCGACCAAAGTTGGTCTCTATTTGCTTCCCCTTTCATAAGCGACCAACTTTGGTCGCTAATTTTAAATTTTTATTTATTTAAATTTTATAATTTTTTAAAATAATAATATAATTATTAAATATTTTATAACTGGGTCCCACTTTAGCGACCAAAGTTGGTCGCTAATTTTAATATTTCTTTGACCAAGCAAGTCTGACCAGTCCGGTCAACATTTTGACCACATTATCGACCAACCTTGGTCGCTAATTTATTTATATATTTTTTTAATAATTTTATCCAATTTAGCGACCAACTTTGGTCGCTTTTTTGATATACCTATTTTGGTCGTAAATTTTTGGTCGCTTTTTGCGGGATTTTTAGTAGTGATTTGCTTAAAAAAAACAAAACAAGATTTTGTTGAAAAGTATGAACCTATAGAATATGATATTATTGCTATTTAACTATAGTATTTCCTAATGCAGTAATAGAAAGGCTAAAAGATCTTCAGTCAGAAGTAAACATTGCAGGCCAAGCAAAATACTTTAACTTATGTTCTTGCTAGTGCGACTTTGGTTGTATCCTTTTCCTCCAATGTTGCTGCAAAGGGACAGCCAGTGAAGTCCATACTTCACATCAGATTGATCCAACTGTTTCTCAAATGCTGGCATATGTCATAAACGACTGAACGTATGTGGTCTGTAGACGCACTCTGATTGCACAATGTTGCTCGAATGACATCCACTTCATGACACTTGAGAAATGGATTGAACTCCAGCTCTTCTGATTCTTCTTTAGTAAGAGTTGTATGTATAGTTATGTCTCCTCTCTCAATATAAGGAAGTTCAGTCTCATCCCATGGTATCGTGCAATCAAGTGCACTCTCATAAGTGACTTTGTCTTCTGGATTGGCCGGATTTGCAGGTGTAGAACATAATGTACCTTCCGAGGACTACTCAGACTACGTTGAACCGGTCAATGGTGGAAGCACGCCTCGAGTCTAAACCCCACCAGAGTCCTCACCAATGTTGTTGTCAAAAGGCCTTAACTTGAATTTGACATACATCTTTTGACCATCTTTGAATCTGTGATAATCGGCTTAATGTATGCATATTTTGATATATATTGCCTCACATTTTGCTCATGTCTCGAAGATTTGAGATGTATAATATGATAATTTGTGCTAATTTATGGTATTTCTATGTGTAGGAATCATTATGATGCAATTTGGGACGAAAGGGCGCGAATTGGAGCGAAAATAGGAAGAAAAGGCAAAAGTAAAAATTTGAGGGCTACAAGCAGCGTGGGTCGCTGCCTGTGGCGCACTTTACAGAATTGTTGAGAAGTTGAGCGCCAGGGACAGCGCCCCTCGCTACCCTGGACGGTCAAAGCGTGAAGTTGTCCTGTTTCGACTAGGACTCGGTTATTTCGACCCCAAGACGCTCCCAACTCATATAAAAGCCAACCTAAACCTATTTTGAAGGGGGAGGCGCCACTTTGAAGATGAAATTATGCACGAGAAACATTCGGGAGCGAAGAGATCTCAGTTTTCTTCATCTTGTCTTAGTATTTTCAATTATCCAACACTTATGAAATTGTTTGCTATTATCATGAGTGGCTAGAACCCATAGTTCTGGAGTTGTGATTTGGCCATGAAAATTGTTCTTTAACGTTGATTTAACCTTGATTACAATTCACTAATATATGGTTGTTTCTTAAATTCTGTGATTAATTGCTTAATTGTCTGGCGTTAGGTTCTATTTACTATCTGTGCCATGCTTGGGAAAACCATGTTTAGATTAGTGAAGAATTGAAGAGAGCACGATCTTAACTCTTAGGGGGTCGGACTTATGGTTAGGATAAAAATATACCTAGTCACCGTGCTTAATTAAATATCATAATCGTAATGCGTTCTTGATAGATTGATTTCATAGGAATATAGGCGTTAATCTATTTTGAATAGGTGAGTAGTACTTCAGGAGAAGAATATGAGAGAAATTGTTCGATCAATTAGCAACCATGAGTGAATTATATCAAAGGGAGAGTTAACTAGAACACAATACTATTGGTGAATCGATCACAACCCTGGAATATTTGTCTCTACTGAATACACCACAATTATTTTGCTACTTGAAAATTTAGTTACTACTTAGAATTATAGTTTAGTATAATCACATTCTTGAACTCGATTTTGGCTTGACTGAATAACAATCTTGGTGAATTTAGTGGGTAGTTGATACAAGTCTCTGTGGGTTCGGCACTCGACTTATCATTTTATTACTTGCACGACCACGTATACTTGCGCGTGCATTTAGGAATAATAAGTTTTTGGTGCCATTGCCGGGGACTTGAATATTGACTACTTTCTAGTTTTTGCTTTAATTTTTTATTTCGTCAGGTCTAACGTTACTTGATTGTTGCTCTGATCTCAGGAAGTTTGATTGAATCCGCAGGGTCAGAAGCCAGGACAAACTTAAAGGCTTTGACCCCGAACCTGATAGAACATTTCATAGGAGGTTAAGGGAAGCAAGGGATACAAATAATCTTCAGACACTCGTTCAATTTCCTATTAACATGGCAGAGGAGCAACACATGGTTGTTTAGGAGGTGACGATGCCTAGCATTGCTAATGTCACCTCCAAACATGGTTGTTTGACGATAAATATGCATTATTGAACAAATTCTCCAAAAGCAATCCAGATTGGCAAGGAGAAATGGGCAGACACACAGTGCAAAAATCTGGAGGGGTTCTCGAGTTAGATGTCTTCTCGGCATTATCAGTGCAGATTTCAACACTGATCAACGAGGTTAACTAGACAACCTTGGTTTTTAACAAGCAACAAGCTCAACCAGTGCAACATGTTCAAGTGTTTTGTGAAGTATGTGGAGAGGGTCACACGAGCGACTTATGCCTAGTTAATCCAAAGTCTATCTGCTTTGTGTGTAATGTAAATAGGGGCCAGACAAACCAATATGGAAACACTTACAATCCCAACTGAAGGAACCACCCAAACTTCTCTTGGGGTGGAAACCAAGGTGCTCAAAATCATACTGACCACAAGCACCTCAACAACAATATAGACCACCTCAAGCTGAACAACAAGCAAACTCAACAAGTCACATTGAGGAAATGATGAAGAAATTGATGGATGACCAGCAAGCCCACACCACAGAGATGATAAATAAAGTGATGATTTACCAGCAGGCCCAAGCCGCATCAATGAGAAATTTGGAGCGCCAAATGGGACAACTTGCCAGTGCCCAAAATACTTGACCAGTTGGAGCTCTTCCAAGTGACACTGAGGCTAATCCTAAGGCATCTATTAATGCTGTCTCATTGAGGAATGGGAGACAATTAGAAGAAGTCCAGTCGAAAAGAGAAAATAAGTGACCTTTAATGAGAAGCCACCCACTATAGAGTCAGAATCAAAAAAATCAAACGAGTCTGAGAAGCCAGCTGAAGAGGCGGTGGCTAAGCAACCCCCACCATTAGTTGCGAGGCCACCACCTCCATTCCCTCAAAGATTGCATAAAGTGAAGGATAATGTCGTGTATAAAAAGTTTCTTGATATTTTGAAGCAGGTGCAAATCAATATTCCACTGGTAGACATCCTGCAAGAAATTCTCAAATATGAAAAATACATCAAGGACATAGTGGCAAATAAAAAGAGGCTGACTGAATTCGAGACTGTGTCACTCACTGAGGAATGTAGCTCTAGAATCCAAAGCAAGATACCTCAGAAATTGAAGGATCCAGGTAGTTTCACTATCCAAATCTCGATTGGTAAGCATGCACTCGGGCGAGCTTTGTGTGATCTTGATGTGAGCATCAATTTTATGCCACTATCTTTGTTCATATAGTTGGGTTAGGGTGAGCCGCGCCCAACAACGGTAATCTTACATTTGGCTGATTTCTCCATCTCTCATCCGGAAGGAGTGATTGAAGATGTGTTAGTTCAAGTGGGTTATTTCATATTCCCTGCTGATTTTATTGTCTTGGACTACGAGCCTGATTAGGAAGTCCCATTTATTTTGGGGCATTTATTCTTAGACACAGGTCGAGCTATTATTGATGCATACAAAGGAAAGATGACGATGAGAGTAGGTGATCAAGTGGAGGTATTTAATGTGTGCAAAGCACTCAGATTGCCAACTCACTATGAAGAGTTATCCATGATTTCTGTAGTGGAAAGCAATGCTATGTCATTGGTGCCTTATATGAGCCCCATAGATCCTCCTGAACAAGATTTGATTCGGAATGAAGAAGACATTGAAGATAAGATTATGGCCGAAATTGAATAAGTACTTGATACATCATGCAATTATGTCCATGGGTTTGGGAAGTTTGAAGAGTTGGGCAGGCCTGTTACTCTGACCCTCCCTAAGCCATCTATTGAGGAAGCTCCAAAGCTAGAAATAAAGCCTCTTCCAGCACATTGCGTTATGCTTATTTGGGGAACTCTGAAACATTTCCAGTAATTATCTCGTCCAGCCTGACTAATGTAAAAGAAGAAAAATTTCTTAGAGTACTCTGCGAACATAAAAAGGCTATAGGGTGGACAATTGCTGACATCAAAGGAATCAGTCCATTGTTTTTCATGCACAAAATCTTTCTGGAAGATGGACACCACCCCAGTGTTGAGCAGTAGAGGATATTTAATCCTACCATGAAAGAAGTCGTGAAAAAGGAAATAATTAAGTGGCCTGATGCATGTATCATCTTTCCCATCTCTGACAGCAACTGGGTAAGCCCAGTACATTGTGTGCCTAAAAAGAGAGGGATGATTGTGATTGAGAATGAAAAAAATGAGCTAATTCCTATTCGCACTGTGACGGGGTGGAGAGTTTGCACTGATTACAGAAATCTCAATAAAGAAACCTGCAAGGACCACTTCCCGCTTCCATTCATTGACCAAATGTTGGACAGATTGGTGGGGCATGATTATTATAACTACCTTGATGATTATTCGGGGTACAACCAGATCTTCATATGCCCAGAGGATCAGGATAAGACCACTTTTACTTGTCCTTATGGAACTTTCACCTTCAAGCGAATGTCATTTGGTCTTTGTAGTGCACTAGCAACTTTCCAGAGATGCATGATGGCTATTTTCACCGATATGGTGGAAAATTTGTGGAAGTTTTTATGGATGATTTTTCAGTCTTTGGGTCTTCTTATGATGATTGTTTGAAGAATTTGAGCAAGGTGTTGGCCAGTTGTGAAGAAATAAATCTGGCATTGAATTGAGAAAAGTGTTATTTTATGGTGCATGAAGGCATCGTGTTGGGTCACAGAGTGTCTAGGAGTGGCACTGAAGTTGATAAGGCGAAGGTGGAGGCGATTGAAAATTTACCTCCACCCATTTCTATGAAGGGTGTCCGGAGTTTCTTGGGACACGCGGAATTCTATCAACACTTTATTAAAGAGTTTTCTAAAATTTCTACTCCTTGGTGCATGTTGCTTGAAAAATATGTGACTTTCAATTTTGACGACGCCTTCCTAAAAGCATTCGAAGAGATCAAAAAGAATATGGTGGTTTCCCCCATTATTTCCGCACCAAATTGGTCCTTACCATTTGATCTTATGTGTGATGCTAGTGACCATGCTATTGGGGTAGTGCTAGGCCATAGGAAGGTCAAAATGTTTATTCCATCTACTATGCGAGTAAGACTCTTGATGATGCGCAGCTGAATTACACCACCACTGAAAAGGAGTTGTTAGCTGTGGTGTGGGCCTTTGAGAAATTTCGAGCATACTTGGTGGGAACAAAAGTCATAGTCCATACCGATCATGCAGCAACCAGGTATCTATTTACAAAGAAGGAATATGAGGCTAAATTGATGCGCTGGGTTTTGTTGTTGC
Source organism: Nicotiana knightiana (assembly GCA_005239525.1). Taxonomy (NCBI): domain Eukaryota; kingdom Viridiplantae; phylum Streptophyta; class Magnoliopsida; order Solanales; family Solanaceae; genus Nicotiana; species Nicotiana knightiana. The sequence continues at coordinate 27,459 of ML421970.1, read as the reverse complement.
AGTAATTTGATATGGAAATACGAGATCGAAAGGGCACAGAGAACCAAGTAGCTGACCATCTATCAAGGCTGAAAAATCACGACCACGTGGAGGAGGGTGGCCAAATTAAAGAAGTATTTCTTGATGACCAACTTTTTGCTATCACCCAAGACCCTCCCCCTTGGTACGCGAACTATGTGAATTATCTGGGGAGCGAGGTACTTCCTCCTGAAATAAAATCTGAAGCTAGAAAGAGGTTTCTACATGATGTGAACTTATACTATTGGGATGAGCCATATTTGTACAAGCAGTGTGCTGACCAAATGATGAGAAGATGCATACCTGAGAAGGAGGTCGAACTAGTGTTGTATGATTGTCATGCATCACCCTATGGGGTCCATCATGGAGGCGATAGAACATCTGCAAAGGTATTACAATCCGATTTATTTTGGCCAACATTATTGAAGGATGCCCATGCATTTGTTAAGAAGTGTGACCAGTGTNCGAGATTTTTGATGTGGGGGGGGGGGGGGGTAGATTTTATGGGACCATTTCCATTGTCTCGAGGAAAAAAATACATTTTGTTAGTAGTTGACTACGTGTCAAAATGGGTAGAGGCGATCGCATTTCCAATGAATGATGTCATGGTGGTAGCCGCATTTGTGAAAAAGAACATATTTTCGATATTCGGGACTCCACATGCTTTGATTAGTGATGAAGGGACACACTTTTGCAATCGGTTGTTGAATAACCTTCTAGCTAAATATGGAGTCTGCCATAGAGTTGCGACGGTATATTATCCTCAAACAAATGGACAAGCTGAGGTGTCTAATAGAGAAATAAAGCAAATCTTGGCGAAGACTGTGAGCGTGAGTAGAAAAGATTGGGTTGCAAAGTTAGATGATGCCTTGTGGGCATATAGAACTGCATACAAAACGCCAATTGGGGTGTCGCCGTATATGCTAGTTTATGGGAAGGCATGTCACTTGCCTGTTGAACTTGAACATAAAGCATATTAGGCCATTAAGAAGTTAAATATGAACGTTGAAGACGCGGGCGAGAAAAGACTCTTGTAGTTGAATGAGTTAGATGATTTCATGCGGCACTCTTATGAAAATGCTAAGCTTTACAAAGAAAAGACAAAAATATGGCATGACAAGCATATCAAACCGTGTCACTTTGAGCCAGGCCAACATGTATTATTGTTAAATTCTAGACTAAGGCTATTTCCTAGGAAGTTAAAATCGAGATGGTCAGGCCCGTTTAAGATAGTCACTCCTTATGGTGCAATTGAGCTGCGAGCTTTGAATGGTGAAAGAAATTCTTTGGTGAATGGACACAGAGTAAAGCACTATTGGGGAGGAATAATTGATCGTGAGAAGACCAAGGTTGTACTCGCTGATGAGTAAGCAAGATTCTACGTCATGTCGCGCCTAGCTTAGTTTTTTTGTTTTCTTCTAGTTAGAGTAGACTAATTTTTTTGTTTTCTTTGTGGTTGTAAAAATCATAGGTGGGAATGGTGTAGGGTGTGTATAATGTACGTATTGAGTGCTCGGGTAGGAGGGATTTTATCAAAAAAATATATAAATAAAAATTCAAAAATGAGGGCCCAGGCCAGCGCCCCACATTGCCTGGGGTGTACTTTCCAGTGTGCAACGAACTCCCAGCTCCAGCTCTAGGGTGGGGTGCTAGGCTAGCAGGTCAACATGTAAGTTTTTTTTTTTATTTTTGTTTAAAAACACACCTCACCCATAAAACTCGACCCAATTACCCATATATTCTCACACAATAACCCACACCTAATAACCCAAACCCATCCACCACCTAAATTAAAAGACGCAATAACCCAAAACCCCCTCTTTTCTCACTAAAACGTATTTCTGACGTCTCTCTCTTCTTCTTCTTCCTCGTTTTTTTTTGCTTTCTCTCAAGTTCTTAAACTTCTTCAACTTTTCTTGCTCACTTTCATCTCAAGACTCAAAGATATGTTCTTCTTTGTATCTCTTTTCTTGTATTTTGAAATTTCCTATTGTAATTTTAGTCTTCCTTCTCCAACAACCCTAATCCCCTAGGTCTCTTAAACAAGATTTGTTGTTATTGTGGGTGATTTTAATATGCACGAAATTGGTTGTTAATTTGTGTTTGAATTAGTAAACTATAATTCTCACTACTTCATGTTATGTTGTGAGGGCCACCTTGCTGCACTATTGTTGAAATAAGAGAAGAAAAATCGATGCCCACATGGTGTTTGCTATAATACCTAAGAGAGTAATTTGAACACCGATGAATTCTGAGTAGCCGAGTGTAGTTGTATACGAGGTTGGGCGAAGTGTGGGGTGTTTGGGGGCGTTGTATCTTGTTGTAAACTCTTGTAAGTCATACTTAGAGTAGTAATGTGAACTTTAGCTTTGCTTGCTTGCACCATGGTTAAGTTACGGTCACGTTAAGCTACTTGAAGTATATGGCATAGGGAAGTCTTGAGTACCTATAGCCTTGTGATGACACATTGGTGCATGTTGAACTAATATTGTGATTCAATTATACATAGCCTTTGATTTTAAGTGTGGGGTCATCTTTTCCTGTCACGATGACCTTAGGCGAAATTTCTTAATTCATTCTCATATTTGTGTAATCGTTTGTAGGTTTCTATGGCTTGTGACAGTGCCGCCAAAGGAAAAGGGGTGGGGAAGTCCTCCACTACTGCTCCCCTTCCCAATAAACGCAAGCAAGATGAGAGTTCTTCCCGGCAATCTAAGGGAAAGCAAGTTGCTAGCGAGTCGACGAGGCCACCAAGGCCTCGGGTGGAACTAGTTCGAGATGACGCCATCAAATGACATGATAATTTTGTTCCATATGGAAGATATGTCTTCGAAATGGGGATTAATGTAAAGGCCCTGGAAAGGAACTTCCCAGATGTACTTGCCAGGTTTATACAAAAGAAGATGGATAAGCTAATCGAATTTTCGGGCCCTAAAAATTCAAGCATGGTACAAGAGTTATATGCCAACTGGAACAAGGTCATGTACATGTCATGGGTCAGAGGAAAGGAAATACTAATGGATAGGCAATACTTGTGTCGCTTCTTGGGAGTTGATAGCCCTAATCTATGGAGGCTACAAAAGTTCATCAAAAGTCCATGATATCAGGCAATACATCACACACTTTGTGGCGTTGATTCTAATGCAAAATGGACGCGGACTAAAGGAAACATTCACCTTGAGATGCTCCGGTTCGACTTCGACAAGACGTCCAAGGTATGACAGAACTTTGTTCATGCTAGATTAATGTCCGTTGAGCATAATAACGAGTGCACTCGAGCTCGAGTGTGCGTGATCTACTTTTTGATGATCGAGCGACCCCTAAATGTGGGTGAGCTCATGTTTGGAGAAATGACCCGCACCCATTTTGGAGGGAGGATCAAAAAGTTCTTTTTTTGGAAACATCCTAACACGGTACATGTTATCTCGTGGGGGTAACGGAGTACCCTGGTTATGATGAAGTAGGGGAAGCACCACGGCATTTCTAGACATCACATCCTTGGTAGAGTCCATATCAAAGCTCATCTAGGCTTCTAGGAATGAGAGGGACGAAAATTTCAACAAATATCTTTACAATTCCCTAAATGTTATAATGAGCAGGCTAGGGGTGTCAGATGAGGAGCGCATGCACTTGAGAAATGATCTCTCCAGTTTTTCTAAGGAGATGTTGAGCATAGCACCAGGCATTCCCATTCATCCGTCTGAGGATGAAAACATTCACAAAGGATCTGATGATGAGGATGCAGATAATAATGAAGTTACGAGGCCAATGGATTTGGTACCCTTAGATGATGATGATGAGCCGATAGCCACAGCTGGGGGGAGGGGCATCCTGAGGAGGCAGACTCTGACTAGCAGGGAGTTCTTTCTTTCCACCTTACTCTGTTTTGAATTTATTATGCATCGGGGACTATGCATTTCTTAAGTGTGGGGTGGAGGAATACTCCTTGATTTGTAATTGTATAAAAAAAAATTAGTGTTATTGTTTTATTTCTTTTACCTTTTAGCTTAGTTTAAGACTAACACAGTCTAATTATCTAGATTACATTTTAAAAAATCAGAAAAAACTCAGACTTTTCCCAAAGATAGACATGTTGGACAATTTTCTTGAGGGATTAAAGTATGATTAAAAATAATAAAAAGATTTTCTCTTATTTTTAGGATAATTAGGTAGTATCCCTTGGTTTTTCTTTGTACGCCGGTTCTTTTCCAAGGGTGTAGCTCAACCCGGGTGTTTTGTTTATTTATTTTTTAGCAGTAGGATAAGGGAGAAAACTGAGGTGCTCTGAGGTACCTGTTGACATGATTGGTGTTGGAAAATTAAGTTATGGCATGCGCTCTGTCTTCTTGAATATTTGATTTGAATTGTAATGCTAAAGTGAAGTAAGTAGCCTTCTCTTTGACGCCTTTTTCTCAATTGGTTGACTTGTATGTCACCTAGTTCATTGTTGCTTAATAATTCTCAATTTGTTATGCTTGCTTGACTTGAGAGTAGCACAGAACCGTCTTGAGTGAGTTCAGTGCCATGTGTATGTAAGGATTGTTGATATTCTTTGCTATCTTGTGTAGTCTAGAACATGCCACGTGTGTTAATCAACGTGAAATCATTAAGTTGTGCTAGTCTAGGAGATGATGTAGGCGTTTCTTGCTTGACCATAAAGGTGCTTGTCACTGACAAATAAAATTTTCCCGTTGCTAACCCCTTTGAGCCTGTAGACCGTTTCCTTGGCACCCACATTACAAGTCGTGCTCCTATTTTGTTCTTAGTTCGAGATTGTTGAACCTTTACCTGCTAAGGCACTTAGTCGCTAAAAGAAGTAAGGTGAGAGATTGGGGAGTGGTTTTCGAGTGGAACCATGGAAGGGCCCTTAAGGTGCACTAAAATTGTGAAAAATGTCACTAGCCTATGAACTTCAATGAATGGAGTGTGTGGAGAAAAAGAAGAAAACAAAAAATAAGAGTTCAAATAATATATAAAGACACACACCTCCTAATCCTTCTAACTCGTGCTAGTGAACCCATAGAGGTGCTTAATTGAAAAGAGGGGTATGTTATATATGGTGTATGTCAAGTGAATACGTTGAAAAGAAAATGTTGTTGATTTGTTAATGTAGTGTATTAAAGTGCTTAGGAGGGTTAGTCACTATTCCTAAATGTATCCTACCCGTCCCTTACACTACATTACAACCATAAAGTCCTAATTGATCCTAGATTTGACTAGCTTAGATTAGTAGAGATGTACACCACGGGCAAGCTTATGGTATGATCACGGGATGTACATGAATTATTTGTGAGAGTGAGTGAATATTATTCAATTGTGTGATGTCCTTAATTTATGTTTAATGACATATTTGAATGTATGAACTACTTCTATATTCATTCTTTTGTTTGTGGTGAGGGCACTTGGTCTCATGACAGATTGGTGATGTTGACACTTCCGTTTGTTGGGTAAGTGCGTGAGTTAAGGATGCTTAGTGGTAACGAGTCATCTCTTGATGTAAGGTGGTTGTGGAGAGGTTGCTTGAGTTGGTTGAATAACATTGTGTATATTTGGGCTAGTTTAAAACGGGAAGAATGTGAAATTCGTATGTTCATGCTTAATTGCTGATATCGATCATAGTCCAAAAGTAGGGTGTTTGATTGAATTAATGGTGAAGTGCTCTTTCATAGTGATAGGTATGTTTTGGGGTGTTAATATAGTTCCATTGCTCGAGGAAAATCAAGAGTTTAAGTGTGGGGTGTTGATAATCGGCTTAATATATGCATATTTTGATATATATATATATATATATATATATATTGCCTTACATTTTGCTCATGTCTCAAAATTTGAGATGTATAATATGCTGATTTGTGCTAATTTATGATATTTCTATGTGTAGGAATTATTCTTATCCAATTAGGGACGAAAGGGAGTGAATTGGAGCGAAATTGGGAAGAAAACGCAAAAGTTAAAATTTGATGGCCACAGGCAGCATGGGCACGCTGCCTGTGGCATACTTTACTGAATTGTTGAGAAGTTGAGCGCTAGGGACAGCGTCTGATTGGGTCCAAACCCACACTACTATTGAGTAGTGAGGAGGTCGATGCAATAATAACCCAACTAAGGTCGGGATCGAATCCACAGGGAGTTCATAATTGGAATTAGTTTTATATCTAAGTGAGATGCAAGTTTTGGCTCTAATTTTACTTCCACAGACTTTGGTTGGTATTCTACTTCTATTTTTACTCTAATGATGACAATTAATAAAACGAAGGACAATATTTTTGTTTTGGGTTTTTCAAGTGTTTAAAGGGACTAAGGTCGTGACTTCCACCTAGGTGGTTATCTAACGCATTTTAAATTCTAGGGCAAGCTTGATTAGTTGGGGTCATAATATAGCTATTACACCCGGGTAATCACTCTATACCTCTTGGCAGTTTGAGTGATTTTGCCAAATTTGACTTTCTCAAGTCCAAATGGATATTCATACAAATCAAGTGATATTAGCTCAAGTCGGGTATTACTATCTCTAGGTTTTACCCTTTAATTGGAGCTATCAATTTCTTGAGTTCACCCCAATTCCTTGTTAGCCAAGTTTTCCTAGACTTAGTCTCATTTTCTCAAGTAGAGACTAAGTCATTTAGGCATGAATCAATGTTTGCAATCATTAATTCTTGAGTTCTAGCAAGAACTAGGCTAAATACCACTAACCCACTCACTAAAAAGCCCTAAATCAAACACCCATTAAAACCCACACTAGGGTTGGGTCACAATCCTAGCTATGGATTTAGCTACTCATGGAAATTGAAGAAATTAAATAAGAATTAAAGATAGACTCCATAATATTAGATTATGGGATGAAAATATAGAGTTTAGAGATGAATCTAGTACAAAATTTTCGAAAGCAGTAAAGAAAATCGTCTTAGGTGCTCTCCTAAAACATAACTTAACTTAAAAATGACAAAAAGTTCTATTTATACTAAGCTAAAAATATCTGACAAAAATGCTCCTGCGGAAATTGTGCGCCCAATAATTCTGAGTGCGGCTGCATAATTGTGGTGCGGTCCGCGTTCTTCACTTTGAATTCTGGCTTGAGCTGGACTTATGAGGATCACACGATTCTGAGTGCGACCGCGCTGATGATTATGCGGCCGCATAAAAGTGATGTGGTCCGCACTTCCTTGACATTGGCTTGAAACAACTCTCTGAACCTTCATTCCTGTGGACCGCACAATTGTGTGTGCGACCGAACTTGACATCCCGCGGCCGCACAATTTTGGTATGGTCTGCACTCTTTCATTTTGCCCAAGTTTCCAACTCTCTGATTCTCTTTCATCGCGGACCGCATAATATTGAATGCAGCCGCATAACGACTTTCGTGGCCGTACAATATTTGTGCGGTCCACACTTCTTGATGTGCCAAATTCCATGTCTCTGAACCTTCTTTTGCGGCCACACTAGAATTTTGTGGTCCGCACAGTAGGCCTCTTTGTCCTATTTGGTTTTTGTTCAACTTTTGACTCCTTTATGAGTTGATTTTCATTCCTTTGGCTCAAGAATGCTATGGAAATATTGGGTGCTAAGAGAGGGTCATTACAAAACGGATAAAGTCTTGTAACGTGGTTATTGAAAGAAAAAGGGATTCGGCTCAAAGGGGTTGACTAGGGATATCACAACGGTAGGCTGTGGAAGTTTTCAAGTTTCAAATTGGATCAAGGAGGGCCTACAATCATTTCTCAAGTCGAGCTACACTTAGAATTTCGCCTAGACAAACATTCAGGGAAAGTTCTAGACTTATTGGCACGGGAAATTGGACTTGCAATTCAATACCTCACATCTCAAGCTGCTGGATTATTAAAGAGAATAGAGTTGAGGGCCCACAACAACCCTAGCTAAGATTGAAAATCACAAATGGCTCGAAGGAATCACTCGATTATTTTTTTAGTCAACACAAGAGTCTAAAGGTCACAACTAGAGTTATTCTTTGCCAATCAACTTTGTTTCTAACCATAAGGTCGGAGGTAAATGTGTTAATACCAAGTGAAGCTTTCTTGAGACACTTTTATTCATTACTGATATATTTACCAAAACATAAAATAAAACAAACTCAATCCCTTAAGAAGGTTGTCACGCCATCCATCGTTGGAAGAGCCACCCGGTTCACACAACATCCACCTTGGGAAAGAACCGTGGCACAAAGAAAACCAAAGGCTTATTGTTCACACACAATGTGAAAAGAAGCTAACAAATTAAAAAGAAGCTACTAAAGTGAATAATAATTTATGCTACCAAGGAAAAATAAACTAAAGAAGTTATGAAGTAAACTACGGAAGGTAAACTGAATATACAAAATGAAGTAAAGCGAATATATACATAAGGGAAATGAATATATACATCAAATGGTGAAGAATATATACATACCAAATATAAAATAAAGATAAAGAAAAAAGATAGTGTAATAGTTATTACATACCAAATGTCAAAGTCAATCAAAATGAACCACCCCCCAAATGAAAATAAGCATTGTCCTCAATGCTAATAAAAAATAAGAACAGGGAAAGGGGTAGAGAGTAAAGAAAACTCCCTATGTGGTCTCAGTCTGCATAGGGTCCTCAGCCTTTGTAGTGTCCTCAGCCTACATGGGCTCCTCAGCACCTTCTATATCCTCTAACTATATCTCAACATCTCCTGACTGAGGGACTACTGGGTTGCTGAGCATCTGTATCAACTCCTCCGCAGTGTGGATAGTTGCAGCCGGCTCCTCAGGCTAGCCGACTGCTGCCTCTGATGTCTTTGGCACTGCTGCATGTGTTGCTGGGACTTACTGCTCCATGAGTAGGTCCAATGGAAGATCTCCAGCAGAAGAAATTTTCTCAACCTCCTTGCATAACTTATCCACCGACTCCTTTGATGCCTGAGTCTTCCGCATCTCTTTCACTTGTTTCCCCAAATCCTTGATGATCTTCCCGTGCGTATCAAGAGTCTCTAGGATTTTCTTCTGGTTGTACAGAAATTGTTTCAATGATTCCTCCACTGACGGAGGTACCTGAGGCTTTGCGGGGCTGATGGCTGTGATGCACCAACACTGGATATGGCAGTCAACTTTGTGGTAGCTGCCTGCATCCAGTTGTTGAAACTCACCACTGTTTGGGAGATTCGTAGCGCAGTCTGAGGGTAAGTAGATGAGGCCGGCACTGAGAGTGGTATTGACAGTCTAACTGAAGCAGATGGTCCAGAAGATGAAGGAGGCATGTTTGCTGCTCCGGTAGAAGTACAGGCTGTTGTGGAGGGCTCGACAATTGAACCAGTAACCACTACCGCTGGCTCTTCAAACTGGCCAGTAGAGGTAGCAACTTTACCCTTGAATTTAGGGTTGTCAGCTCCTTGGAGGTGGTACCATGAAAAAGGCTTCTTCGCCTTCACCTCAACATCAAAGTGCCTCGATTATTCCCCTTGATCTTGGAAGTACTGTGTGAGGAAATTGGGGTAGGGATATGACCTCTCCTCCTTTTGGACTGTATTTGAAATGTTGAAAGACATCAGGGCTCCCATATTTATAGAATACCCGGCCATGATGGAAGCCACTAAAACTGCACGGGGAAGTGGAACGATGTTTTCATGGAGGCATGGATCAAGACGACTGCACACGAATTTTTTCCACCCTTTTGCCTCAGAGTTTAAGGTGGCTCGGACTATCTGAACTCCTGGTGTGAGCCATGAAGGTGTTGTCCCTGGAATTTCTAGTATCTCAGCTAGTCACGGGTGAACTGCATCACCCATAGCTAGCTTCTCCAAATATTGCACTGCTTCTACCTCCTCAAATCCTACATATTGGTTTAGAGCATGGGCATCAAAACAGATTTTCAAATTCCGGACCTTTGTCACCTTGGTACCCTTTTTGATGTGGGCAAGATTGGCATATAACTCTTTTACTATGTACTCATTTGCATCTTGCATGCGGGAGTTGAACCATTTCCATCCTTTTCGTTCTTCAAATTTCTTGAGTACATTAGGGTTGTGCTTGCTCAAATATTTTGTTAAGAATTGTCACTCAAGAGTGAACGACCTTTGGGACCACCATTCTCTGAATTTGGCATAAGCTTTTTCACTTACAAATCTGTCCTCCCATACCTCCGGTCTCCTTGATCTTTCCATACCCCCAACAGTAGTATCACCCCCTCTTCCATCATATGGGACCTCATCATCATCATCTAGGTTAATTGGAGAAGCTGTAGCAGGTGGGGGAGAGGGTTCAGATGCTTGACTACCCCCCTCCGAACCTTCAAAAGAACTAAGAGCAGGAAGTTGGCTCATTGACCAGGCAGAGTCTCCCGAGGAATTGTTGTGATTGAGCTTCCGGTTGTGCTTGCACTAAGTCACCCTCATAAGCTTCCCCGTATGGGAGGTACTCACTGGTGTCTGAAGGTTCTGGAGGTGGTCTACTAACTGTGGCTTTCTGGCTCAGGATATTTTGAACTGACAGTGGTAGGGTGGGTTTGCCTCGACCCCGACCTCGGGAGGGTTCTTCCCTCCCTTTGGATGTATCTCCTCTGTCACGTGAACGAACCATTTTCTGCAACATATAAGTAGTGAAATTTAGTTAGAATTGGGGCATATAATGTGTACAGAATCAAGATTGACAATGCAATACACAACTTTCAAAAATGGGTAGTGCAGACCGCACAAAAGTGAGTGCGGCCGCATAATGCCTAGTGCGGACACAGAGGCCCCAGGTTTAGCCTACTGGGTCTCTGAAGTTACCTCAGTGCAGACCACACAATTTTGAGTGTGGCCACATAAACCCATTGCAGACCGCAAAACATTGAGTGCGGCCGCACAAATCCACTGCGGAACGCACAAAATCACAAGTTCCCTAAACTTAGGGTTTTTTTTTTGCGGACCGTACAAAAATGTATGCAGCCGCATACCCTAGTGCGGACTGCACAAAAATATGTGCGGCCACATAATTCCAGTGGCACTAACTTACGATTAAGATAAGGGTTTTTACTAATTAGACATGGTGTTTAGCAATTAGGCATGAATATCTACTAACCCAGACCCCATTGAGCATTCAAACACTGCCCACATGATGCTAAGCAAGATATAATCATCAACTGATATTTTAGGCATGAATCTAACTCTAGATAAAAGAAAACTAAAATAAAATATAAAAAAGAAAAGAAAAAAGAAGAATCTAAATAATTAAAATTAACATACCAGTTATGAATATGCAGATAAGATTCGCACTTGAGAGAAGATTGAGAGGAAGGGAAATGTGCACTGTGCTTAGCTTAGTCTCAGAAATCGAAGTGTGTAAAGTGTAAAAAGCTAAGGAAAATTCTATTTATAGTTTGACCGGCTGGCCCACCAACTTACTTGGGTGCGGCCGCACAATTTTGGTGCGGTCACTCTTTACCTGTTGCTTGACTTCGTGGTGCGGTCGGCATAAAAATGATTGCGACCGCACAATTCGTGTTGTCCGCAAAATTTTGAGTGCGGCCGTGAATCCTTAAGGATTTTTGTCAGGCCAAACTTCAGAGACTTGAAATTTTCCATCTCCCAATTGTGTGACCGCACACAGAATTGTGCGGCTGCAAAGTGCTTGTGCGGTCCGCATAATTCTGGTCCGGTCCGCATAATTTCCACACTTTAGCCAATTTTTTCCTTGCACAGTTCCTGCAATGCACACCCATATTCCTGCATACACTCCACAACCAGTTAACTCAAAACAATGCCTAATCTAAAAAAAAGAAAATCAAGAGAAAGAAAAACACATGGGTTGCCTCCCAAGAAGCACCTAATTTAACTTCGCGGCATGACACATGTTACCATCATTCACTTGAAATGGAGCAATGCCACAACGTGGCCATCATCAACCTTACCAAGATAGTTCTTCACCCAGTTCCTTGACTCTAAATATCTCACTATTCTTATTTTTCAAATCTTGGGCACCAAAAGGAGTCACATGTACAACTTCAAAAGGACCACTCCACTTTGATTTTAGCTTTCCCGAAAACATCCGCAACCGAGAGTTGAACAAAAGGACAAGGTCACCTTCTTTGAATTCTTTGTTCCAGGTATACTTATCATGGAGATACTTCATCTTGTCCTTATACAAGGACAAACTGGAGTAAGCATGGAACCGGAACTCATCAAGTTCATTCAATTTCTCCACTCGAAGATTTGCAACTACATCCCACTCAAGGTTCATGCCCACATGGCCTTATGCTCTAGTTCCACCGGAGGTGACAAGCTTTCCCGAACACCAACTGATACGGAGACATACCAATTGGAGTTTTGTAAGTTTTTCTATAGGTCCAAATAGCATCGTCAAGTTTCCTCAACCAATCAGTCCGGTTTGCATTGACAGTCTTTGATAGAATACTCTTGATCTCCCAGTTGGAGACTTCAACTTGTCCACTTGCCAGGGGGTGATAGAGGGTCGACACCTTGTGAGTGACACCATACTTGGCGAGTAAAGTGTCGAAGGCTTTGTTGCAAAAATGTGATCCCCCATCACTAATGATGGCCCTTGAGTTACCAAACCTTGTGAATATGTTTTTCTTCAAGAAAGCTACTACACCTTGTGCTTCATTGTTAGGCAAAGCCACAATTTCAACCCATTTGGACACGTAATCCATAGCAACCAAAATATAGGTGTTACCACATGAGCTCACAAATGGATCCATAAAGTCGATGCCCAACACATCGAAAGTATCAATCTCTAGGATGGTGGTGAGAGGCATCTCATTTTTCTTGGAGATCCCGTCAGCTCTTTGGCAATCATCACAACGATTAAATAGCTCGCTAGTGTCCTTGTACATATCTTAGGACCTTTGTAGCAGTTCTTACTCCACCATGGTGACCACCATATGACGAAGAATGGCAAGCTTGAAGAATACCCAATCGTTCTTCTTCTAGAATACATCTCCGGATAACACTATCAGTGCAAATTTAGAAAAGATATGGCTCATCCCAATAGTAGTCCATACAGTCCCGTTTGAGCTTCTTCCTTTGGTTTGAAGAGAACTCATTTGGGACAATGCCGCTCACAAGATAGTTGGCCACATCGGTAAACCAAGCATCCCAGTCATAGATATGGAAATGAGTTGTTCATCCGCAAATGAATCATTTATCTCAAGGCCATCATGTGGCCTCCCCTCCTCCTCCAATCGAGATAAGTGGTCCGCCACTTGATTCTCACTCCCCTTGTGGTCTTGGATTTCAAGATCAAATTCTTGCAGAAGAAGTACCCACCGTATCAATCTTGCCTTAGAGTCCTTTTTGCTCATCAAATAACGAAGTACCGTGTGATCAATGCGAACAATCACTTTGGTACCCATTAGGTACGGGCGGGACTTTTCCATAGCAAAGACAATGGCTAAGAGTTCTTTCTTGGTCACCGTATAGTTGACTTGGGCCTCATTCATGGTCTTACTAGCATAGTATATCGGATGGAAGATCTTGTTAATTCTTTGCCCCAATACCGCTCCCACCGCCACATCACTAGCATCACACATGAGCTCAAATGGTAAGCTCCAATTTGGCGCGGTAATAATAGGAGCAGTAGTCAACCTATACTTGAGTAGTTCAAACTCCTCCATACAATCATCATTGAACACAAATTTGGCATCGTTCTCCAATACCTTGCACAAAGGGTTTACCACCTTAGAGAAATCCTTGATGAACCGAAGGTAAAACCCTGCGGGGCCTAGAAAGCTCCTAAATCCTTTGACGGAAGTCGGGGGAGGGAGTTTGGATATCATTTCAATTTTTTCTTTATCAACTTCAATACCATTCTTGTAAATCTTGTGGTCGAGGACAATGCCCTCCTCGACCATAAAGTGACACTTCTCCCAATTAAGCACCAAGTTAGTTTCTTCACAACGTGCCAATACCTTATCTAGGTTGTCTAAGAACTCTTCAAAAGAATCCACCATAACAGAGAAATCATCCATGAAAACCTCAAGAAAGTACTTCACCATATCAGTGAAGATTTCCATATACACCGCTGAAAAGTAGTCGGTGCATTGCATAAATCTAATGGCATCCGCGAGAATGCGAAAGTTCCATACGGACAAGTGAAAGTGGTCTTCTCTTGGTCTTCAGGTGAAATAGGAATCTGGTTATATCCGGAATGCCCATCCAAGAAGCAATAATAAGCACGTCCGGCTAACCTATCCAACATCTGATCAAGAAATCGAACCGAAAAATGCTCTTTCCGAGTAACTTTGTTGAGCTTCCTATAATCCATGCACACTCTCCACCCGGTGACAGTTCTTGTGGGGATCAATTCATTTTTTTTCATTTGTAATCACAATCATGCCCCCTTTCTTTGGGACACATTGCACCGGTGAGGTCCACAAACTATCGAAAATGGGGTAGACAACCCCAGCATCCAACAACTTGATGATCTCTTTCTTGACTACCTCTTGCATGGCCTCATTCAACCTTCTTTGATATTCCACGGAGGGTTTTCCATCCTCCTCCAATATGATTTTGTGCATGCAAAAGGCGAGTCTTATACCCCGAATATCAGCCAATGTCCAACCTATTGCTTTCTTCCTCCTTTGGAGCACCGCAAGGGTGGAATATACATGCACGTAGTTAAGCACGAGGAAATAATAATAGGTAAAGTGGAACAAGGTCCTAGAAACTCATACCTAAGGTGTGAAGGCAAGATCTTTAACTCCAAAGTGGGAGGCTCCTCGATTGAGGGCTTTGTTGGTGGAGTCTTCCGGTTTTCAAGGTCCATGGAAAGTTTTCGGGTCCCATATGTATATGATCCCATTCCTTGCAACGAATTGATACATTCTACAAAGCCTTCCTTCTCATCCTCATCATGATTCAATAACACAGCTTCCAAGGTGTCTTCAACATTAATCACAACACTTGTGTCATCAACAATTACTTTGGTCACAAGATCCACGAACGAACACACATTGTTTCTATTAGGCTGCCTCATTGACTTACAAACATGGAACACAACTTTTTCATTACACACCCAGAAGGTGAGCTCACTAGATTCCACGTCAACTAAGTCCTTCCCTGTGTCTAGGAAAGGTCTCCCCAAAATGATTGGCACCTCATAGTCAACCTCACAGTCAAGTATCACAAAATCTGCGGGAAGGATGAACTTGTCGACCCGAACTAACACATCATCAATTATCCCCAACGGCCTCTTCATTGTCCCGTATGCTATTTTCAACCTCATGGATGTGGGTCTGGGTTGCCCAATCCCTAATGTCTTGAACACAAAATAGGGCATCAAGTTAATGATTGCCCCCAAGTCACATAAAGCTTTGGCAAAATCGGCACTCCCAATAGTGCACGGGATTGTAAAAGCACCGGGGTCTTCCAACTTTGGAGCCATGGAAAGCACAATGGCACTCACTTGATGTGTCATTTTGATCGTTTCATAGTTCATTGATCTGTTCTTTGTTACCAAGTCCTTCATGAACTTGGCATATCCTGGCATTTGTTCTAAGGCTTCAACCAATGGCACATTTATGGACAAACTTTTCATCATATCAATGAATTTCTTGAATTGATTTTCATTGTTTTTCCTTGCGATCCTTTGAGGATATGGAGGAGGAGGCCTTGGTAAGGGAGCCTTGTCCTTAGGCACTACCGGCTTCGGTATGTCTATTATATGTTCCTTAGACGGGTTCACATCATCTTGCATCTCCTCCACATTTTCATCAATGTCTATTCTCATCTCGTCATTTGCTTGAACATCATTGCTTGGATCATCGTCATCTTGCACCAACACATCATCATTCACATTCTTTCTTTGGTTTGAGGTACTAGCAACTCCACCTCTCCCACTTCTTTTTATCACGGCCATAGCATACCCCGTATTGTTCCCACCATTTGGGTTGACCACCGTATCACTTGGTAGTTCTCCCTTAGGGCGAGTATTCAAAGGTTGAGAAATTTTCCAAGTTGGACTTCTAAGTTTCGGATAAGAGTGTTATGGGAGGCTAATTGGTCATCGGAGTCGGCGTTTTTCTCCATCATTTGCTTGAACATGTTTTCAATCTGTCCCATCTCATTATTAGAAGAACTAGGACATTGCGACAAATATGGAGGCGGGTTGTTTGGTTGTTGATACATCGGGGGAATTTGAAAGTCCGAACCCCAGTTCCCTTTATTGTTATTGTTCTAACCCCCTTGATTATTGTTGCCTCCCCAATTACTTTGATTGTTGCCATCCCAATTGCCTTGATTATTTCCTCCCTAGTTGCCTTGATTACCCCAATTTTGATTGTTGTTGTTCCCCCAATTGCCTTGGTTGTTGTTGTTTCCACCATTCGAATTTCCTTGTTGACCTCGGTTGCCCCAATTACCTTGGTTTCCCTGTGATCTCCATTGTTGTTAATTTGCAGCATTGATCTGTTGACCTTGGTAATTATTGACATATTGAACCTCTTCACTTTGCTCATCGTATGCATCATCTTGATTGTAACCACTATTACTTTCCTCAAATTGCTCCAGATGGTTCTGTACTTGTTGACCTCGTTCCCTTATCTTGTTGACCATCATGTTTACTCCTTCCATGGCATTCACTTGTTTTGTCCCTTGAATCTGTTGAAGCTGAGCCTTGGCCAATTCGTTCTTGGTGGTCGTCAATTCTGCAATAGCTCGCCCATGATCATGTAGTTCATTGTGGAATTGGATAATATTAGGGTCACCCTGAGGAACGTTGGCTCTACTTTGCCATGCCGAAGAGGTATCCGCCATCTCATCTAATATTTCACAAGCTTCAGAGTAAGGCGTGTTCATGAAATTACCCCTAGCGAGTTTATTTACCATACACTAGTTAGTTGTGTTGAACCCCGTGTAAAAGGTTTGTTGGATCATAGCCTCGGTCATATCGTTGTTTGGGCTCTCTTTGACCATTGTGCGATATCTTTCCCAAATTTCATGCAACGGTTCATTTGACTCTTGTTTGAAAGCCAAAATTTCATCTCTTAGCGTCACCATATGCACCGGAGAAAAGAACTTTGTGATGAACTACTCGGCCAACTCATCCCAAGTGTGGATGGAATGGTTGGGCAGCCTCCCTATCCAGTCCAAAGCTTTTCCCCGTAGAGAAAAAGGGAATAGCCTTAACCTCAATGCCTCCTCGGAGACATTCACCTGCTTGCTCCCCCAACACGTATCAACAAAACCTTTGAGATGCTTATAGGCATTTTGGTGTGGAGCTCCAGTGAAGAAACCCCGCTGCTCCAGCAGTGTAAGCATGACATTGGTTATTTATAAGTTGCCCACCCTTATCTGAGGTGGGACTATTGCACTTGCATAGCCTTCGTTGGGAAACACCTGGTGTGCTTCCCTTGGTGGAGGTGGGGGAGGGTTTGGCACATTATCATAAGGCGGTCGGCCTCTCCTTTGTACTTGAGGCTCAAGATGAACCTCATCCACATTCTCATCATCTACCTCCTCCCCCGATGGTATATTTCTGAGGGGCTCGTTGTTTAGGGCCATTGGTACCTAAAATCAATTGACAAAGAAAATTAATAAAACAGAAGGAAAGAAAGACAAAACAAACAAATACATAGGTATATAGCTAAGACTGTCTAACTACCTAGCAACGGTGCCAAAAATTGATTGGGTCCAAACCCACACTACTATTGGGTAGTAAGGAGGTCGGTTCAATAATAACCCAATTAAGGTCGGGATCGAATCCACAGGGAGTTAATAATTGGAATTAGGTTTATATCTAAGTGAGATGCAAGTTTTGGCTCTAATTATACTTCCACAGACTTTGGTTGGTATTCTACTTCTACTTTTACTCTAATGATTGCAATTAATAAAATTAAGGACAATATTTTTGTTTTGGGTTATTCAAGTGTTTAGAGGGGACTAGGGTCGTGACTTCCACCTTGGTGGTTATCTAACGCATTGTAAATTCTAGGGCAAGCTTGATTAGTTGGGGTCGTAATATAGCTATCACACCCGGTTACTCACTCTATATCTCTCGGTAGTTTGAGTGATTTTGCCCAATTTGGCTTTCTCAAGTCCAAATGGGTATTCATTACAAATCAAGTGATAATAGCTCAAGTCGGTTATTACTATCTCTATGTTTAACTCTTTAATTGGGCTTATCAATTTCTTGAATTCACCCCAATTCCTTGTTAGCCAAATTTTCCTAGACTTAGTCCCACTTTCTCAAGTAGAGACTAAGTCATTTAGACATGAATCAATATTTGCAACCATTAATTCTTGAGGTCTAGCAAGAACTAGGCTAAATATCACTAACCTACTCATTAACAAGCCCTAAATCAAACACCCATTGAAAACCCACACTAGGGTTGGGTGACAACCCTTGCTATGGGTTTAGTTACTCATGGAAATTGAAGAAATTAAAGAAGAATTGAAAATAGAATCCATAATATTATATTATGGGATGAAATTCTAGAGTTTAGAGATGAATCTAGTACAAAATTTTCGAAAGTAGTAAAGAAAATTGTCACAGGTGCTCTCATAAAACATAACCTAACCTAAAAATGACAAAAAGTTCTATTTATACTAAGCTAAAAATATCTGACAAAAATGCCCATGCAGAGATTGTGCGGACGCATAATTCTAAGTGCGGCCGCACACTTGATTGTGAAGCCACATAATTGTGGTGCGGTCCGCATTCTTCACTTAGACTTCCGGTTTCATAAAAGTGATGCGGTCCGCACTTTCTTCACCTTGGCTTGAAACAACTCTCTGAACCTTCATTCATGCGGACTTCACAGTTTTGTGTGCGACCGCACTTGACATCCTGCGGCCGCACAATTTTGGTGCGGTCCGCAATCTTTCATTTTGCCAAAATTGCCAACTCTCTAATTCTCGTTCATCTCACACCGCATAATATTGAATGCAGCCGCATAATGACTTTCGCGGCCGCACAATATTTGTGCGGTCCGCACTTCTTGATTTGCCAAATGTCAAGTCTCTGAACCTTCTTTTGCAGCCGCACTAAATTTTGCGGTCCGCACAGTAGGCCTCTTTGTCCTATTTTGATTTTTGTTCAACTTTTGACATCTTTATGAGTTGATTTTGATTCCTTTGTCTCATATTGAACAATTCCTACAAGAAAGCACATTTCATTAGTATCCGGGAATACCTTTAACCATTTATGACCTAAAACACAAGTAAAAGAGAGTAAATAAGAGGTCAAGATCCTTACTTATCAGCGCCCCACACTGCCCTGGACGCTCAAAGCGTGAAGGTGTCATGTTTTGACTAGGACTCGGTTATTTTAACTCCAAGACGTCCCCAACTCATATAAAACCCAACCTAAACCTATTTTGAAGGGGGAGACGCCACTTTGAAGAGGAAATTACGCACTAGAAACATCCGGGAGCGAAGAGATTTCAATTTTCTTCAACTTGTCTTAGTATTTTTAATTATCCAACACTTATGAAATTGTTTGCTATTATCATGAGTGGCTAGAAGCCATAGTTCTGGGGTCGTGATTTAGCCATAAATATTGTTCTTTAACGCTGACTTAATCTTGATTACAATTCACTAATATATGGTTATTTCTTTAATTCTGTGATTAATTGCTTAATTGTCTGGCGTTAGGTTCTATTCACTATCTATGCTTGGGAAATCCATGTTTAGATTAGTGAAGAATTGAAGAGAGCACGATCTTAACTCTTAGGGGGGAGGATTTGTGGTTAGGATAGGAATATACCTAGTCACCATGCTTAATTAAATATCATAATCGTAATGCGTTCTAGATAGATTGATTTCATATGAATATATGCGCTAATCTATTTTAAATAGGCGAGTAGTACTTCGGGAGAAGGCTATGAGAGCAGTTATTCGATTAATTAGCAACCTTGAGGGAATGTATGAAATGGAGAGTTAACTAGAACACAATAGGATTGGTGAATCGATCACAACCCTGGAATATTTGTCTCTACTGAATACACCACAATTATTTTGCTACTTGATAATTTAGTTACTACTTAGAATTATAGTTTAGTAAAATCTCATTCTTGACCTCGATTTTGGCTTGACTGAATAACAATTTTGGTGAATTTAGTGGGTAGTTGATACAAGTCTCTGTGGGTTCGCCACTTGACTTTTATTACTTGTACGATCACGTATTCTTGCGTATGCGTTTAGGAGCAACAATTTGCAATGCCTCCAAATGTTTGAACAGTAATGCAGCTCGGTTAGGAGTCAGCCTGTCAAATAGATTTCCACATTGCAACCCCGATATGTGGAGCATGAAATATTGCACATAGATATTAATAACACGCAACAAAAGACAATAACAATCCTAGGAAGATCTTTTCATGGTTAAAATTTATTTACATGTCAAAGATCGGATCTAAGACGTACCTTGTGAAGAGAGTCTCATTTCAAAATTTCTTCGATAGTGCGAAGATTCTATGCGTATCCACGCCGAAAGTGATCCTTACTATCAACTCTTTGATCAATGAAACCCGTGAACAAAATGAAATATTGTATTAAAATTTTTCTCAAAATCTCAACTCAAAGATAGAAAAACAAGAAACATTTTTCTTGTAATGGTATTTTCTCTCTTGGCTTGTATTGCACTCTTACTTTCACAAAATAATTTTCTTCTCAAGAAATCGTTCGCCAAATTTTCTCTTTCATATTGGGTTGTGGTAATAATTGATTAAGGCTGAAAGTTTATTCCAAAAATAAACTTCATGAAATTTTGTACAAAAACTCGTAATCCCGTTTTCTATGGTTAATGTGACTGCCGAGAATCATGGACTTTCCATGACGTCCAATTCCAAACATTGGAATTTTCCTATTGAAAAACAAGAAAACAAGTTTGAGTTGTCGTCGTCCTTTTATGGACTTTCCAGTACAATTCCAAATTGGATTGGAATATGCGAATTAACTAATATTTTATATTAAAAAATATCAAACTAGCTCAATGTTAATGGATTTGAGCTAATCTCACGTCTATTTTTGGACTTTGTTGTCCATTCCAATTCTAAATTGGATTTCCAAATAAGTTTTTGTTAATATATTATATATGCATACTTTGTATAAATAAATAAATAAATATATATATATATTTCAACCAAGAGATAACTGAATTTTCTATTTCAGATAGAAACTTTAATTTATTCACAATATTAATTATATCCCCTGTGTTAGTAAAGAATGTAATAATATTTTATTTGGACTAATAACTAAATTTATTTGACTAATTAAATTCTCTAATTTAATTATCAAATAATAAAGTAATTAATTCTTTAGCAAAGATCAGAACATAAAACATATACAAAGAGGTTAAAAAATGTTAACCTCTAAATTCTCTCCAATAGCTATATCATGTTGTGTTTGGCATTTGGGATTATCATGCAAGTTGGCCTCAGTTGATATTTGAATACCATCATCATGTCTCCCAGTACATTTCTTTCTTTGGTAAACCCGTTCTATATTCTGATTGGCTATAGAATGTTCAAAAAGCTTTTTAAAATTTTCACTGATCAATGTTCTTAGAGAAGTGAACTCACCCATCACCTAATAAATACAAAAACATATAGCTGGGTTAGAAACATATATCTAAATTCATTCAAGGATTAGGTAAGTATTGTTAAAACATATTCAACTTTACAGTTTATGTATTAACTTTCATCCTGCCTCATCAGATCTAGAATCTGCTGGCTTCTTAACACTCAATACAATTTCCTTGAATTCAATCTTATCAGTAGGAGGAAACTTGGTTTGAGGTATTGCAGACGCATGTGGAATTGGACTATCTGAAATTGAGGGATCACTTAACTGATGTTTGCGCTTTTTGTGAGGCGGTGATGAGGATGGACCAACGGTTACATCATGTTTCTTCTTAGGCTGAAGAGGTTGTGTTGGGCTAAAGTCATCATAATCATCTTCATTGTTGTCTGAATGAATAGGACTTTTCTCTACGTCAACACCATCCGGAGGAACCTGAATAACAACAAGCTCTGTGGCGTTTGGTTGAATGTTGTTGTATTTCATCTAAAAATAGAAACACACTCAATGTAAATCACACTTGCTGTATGATTACTAATGTAATATGTTTTATGTATATGGGCAATTTTCTTTATAGATATATTTAGTTGTATTGTAAATAAAACTAATAACATTGAATTAAATGTGTAGCTGTAAACTGTATTATATATTCTAATGCATTCTAGGAAAACAGGAAAACAATGACATTGTTGTATGATGTAATTTAATTTTTAATTTTAATACTATGTTATGTATTCAATTGTATTCAGTTTACTTATGAAAAGAAGGACATTGATGTATTAGGAATGTAACTTTATTTAATTTTTAGTTTCAACACTGTATTATGTATTCTACTATATTCAATTTAATTATGAAAATAGGGACCTTGATGTATGATGTATGCAACTGTATTTGATTAAAATTCAAACACTATTTTTATAACAGAAATATATGTTGGCTAAAATACCAGTCAATTAATAATAGTAACTTACCATGTTTCCTTGGTCGCTGAACATGTTGTTCATCAAGTAAGCATAAGTTGGCTGGTTGACTGTAGATTGTCAATTGAGTATTCTGGGCATCTGGTTATCAATTCGGAGTGCAATTTTGGGGTCAACCTTTGAACAACACTCCTAAAATCATACTTGCATAGCAAGAGGCATCCCGATTATCCTGTAGTACTTCTTCTGAGAATCCATCTTCTTACTAATAGATCTGATAAGGGCCTGGAATGCATCCTTACCCCATGGATAATCAGAATATCTCCCGCTCTCGACCAAGTCAAAATATAGTCTTGGGATGGTTGTGCAGTTCTTCTCGGAGGATAATATGAAAGTATGTATGAAATACAACAAAGCTATTTCAATAGCATCCCTATCATTGTCATAACCCCAATTCTTGTCATCAAAACACTTCAACAAATCTTTCTTCTTGACATTATTTGCACCACCAAAGTATGTATCCACAATCCTGTTAGGCTTCTTTGTGTTAAGCTGAAAATCTTCAGTGTCACTAACACAATTGAGACCAGTAACTACGGCAAACTCCCTGATTGAAAAGCATAATTTTTTACCATTCACATATATTAAAAATGAATCATCATGGCTTTCTTCCAGCTACAAAACTATGAAGCACCTTACCAGCTGATGTTGAACCTCACAGTGTATCGAGGAAACTTCCAAAACAAGTATTATGAAATAATTTGTACTGCTCTAGAGTAAGCTTCTCTTTAAGGTCGGAGACTATATTTGTTTTAGTGTAGGAACTGATATGTGGTGATACAATAGGCGGGTGTTTAACAAAGAGTTTTATTTCCTGCATACAACAAAAATTTAAAAGATAAAATAAATGATTGAAAATATAGATGAGTACATATATTTGGAATACATAACTCATTCATGATATACAAACATAATGTATTGATAATACCATAAAGAATAAGAGATATGGCAATGATTTTTGTCCTAAATACAACAAAATACAATTAGCTTGAGAATGCTAATGAGAACACTTAGTTGGAATATAGAACTAAAGCTAGAACAATATACATCTAAATACATATAAATATAACAGTGAAAGTCATTGTAATAAGTACAAATCTGTCACAACCCAAAATCACAGGTCATGATGGCACCTAACCTGATCCGCTAGGTAAGCCAATTAACAAAAGAAACAAACCAAATGAACTTAAAAAAAATATTAGAATTTATCTAAACATTACTTATAGCTTCCTTGTTCGTAGACAAAGCGGATTCGGAATTGTCTTTCATTCCAAGGCATAACTTGTATCCATGCGCTTCATATTCGCCCGGAGTTCGCTCCCAGAAATATAGCCATCCCTGCCCCCTCACGTCAATCCCACGAGCCTCTTATCCATTCTCATTGAACGACGGCGGGGGAGCAAATCCAACTAGAAAAACTCTCTTACAAAGTTACCCAAGAACTGGTAGTACGACTCATGAGCTTCTAAGACTTAGAATATATAAAGCTAGTATGAATAAATACACTTTCTGTTTGAAAACTACATGAACAGATTAATAAGGTCTAAAACTACCAAGGACTAGTGGCAGCTTCTATTCAGAATACATGAACATCTTCAGGGTCAGCCCCCGACTTCTTCAGCATCTCCGCTCCAATAGTCTGCACAGAGTGTGCAGAAGTGCAGTATCAATACAACCAACACCATATGCTAATAAGTATCTTGACTAACCTCGTCGAAGTAGTGATGAGGATTTTAGTTAAAATATGCTCAGTAATAAATACTATAATATAAACTAGCAATAAAACTATACAACAAAATAATAGAATAGAGTACACAATGCGACTATACAAAGCAATAAAAGAATACCAGAAAGAATCACAATTCAACAGTTTCCAATATCTTAATAGGCCCCTTCCTTAGAACGAAAGCCCATGAACCACAGAAATCACCTCAAAACTTTCATAATATGAACGAAGTACTCAAGATATCAAATCTAACGGCACAACAACACCCTTCGTGCATTTATCTCATCCTCACCATATATGCGTAAATCAGTACCGACCAAACGATAGAAATACCGATAATAGAAATGACAAGGAAAGGTATATGCAAGAAATAATAATAAACGGGAATGTACATAAGAACATCAGTAACAGACTAAGCAGAGAGCATAGAATTAATGACCACAATTAAAGACAAGGTTATAATTTCATCTAACTAGCATGATGAAGGCGTGAAGATGGACATAACAAATAAGAGGAGGGGAGAGGGATGCATGTTCTTGTTAATGCAACAAGTAGAGCATGAATGGACAACATGGGAAAAGACTCGTGCCTAAGTGCAGAAGAACAGATATAACATGGATGCAATCATAACAGCAGGAAGTAAGTATGATGTTTACAATTTAAACAAATAGAATGCATAGGTAACACAACAACGATTTAGATAGAGAATGAGGACAGAACAGTGACGACAAATCACATAAGAACCACAAATACGACGGTAATAATTCAAGGCAAGTGATAGTAGCTTATATTTATACAATTTAGATGTTATTTACACTCTAATTTAGCCGTATTTTATTGAGGTTTGAATGTTAAAAGATAACAAAATACTCTAATTGAGAAATTGATGTTTTGAAGGAGCACTCCAAGCTAGGAGGAAGCTAAAGAGTGTTTTGGAGTCATTATGAAGCGTGGAAGGCCAATCAGAGGTTAGCCCGGGCGAAAAGGAGTGAGAAAATCAAGTGAAATGAAAAGTCCAGGTGCGCGTCCATGATCACGCTCAACTATGTCTTATAGAAAGACTAAACGGGCGCTGCAAATATAATTTGGGGTATTACACCCAAAGTCGATCCCACAGAGAATTGAACGTATCAATTGAGTCTATAAAATACTAAACTGTTACTTAATCACTTTTCTCAAGACTTTTGAATATCAATTGGTGATGTTTTATAAATCTAATAACAAAATAATAAATTAACAATTAACTAACAATTTAATGTAAACAATGATAATAAAGGTCTAAGGTTATGGTTTCCCCCGTTGGTGAATTCTTTCTCGGATACTTCTTATAGCTTG
>ML421964.1:0-27622 GCA_005239525.1 Nicotiana knightiana | reverse complement strand
TAAACCCCAACCCGTTAAACCCGTTAACAATTAACCGGTAAGAACCCGTAACCGCAACCCGTCTGGTTAGAAAAAAAACTTAACCGGCCCGGCCCGGCCCGCCCGTTAGACACCCTTACCTTAAATCCAAAATTTAATTATGAAGTAAGTTCATGGAACAATTGACAATCATTACGCTCAATCCCACAGCTTCTACTCAATTGGTTAGAGTCTCGTGATGATAACATGTTATGAAATAATAAAAGAAGAAGAACAATATTGCAGAGAAAGAGAGAGGAAATTCTTATTGAATTTTGGGATGATTTACAATGGAATAGGACCCTCTACTTATCGGAAAAGAGTGACTTAGCCACCAAGTAAAATCCCTAAGATCTCTATAAAATATAGACATTCACCTTAAATAGAATTCTATTTATAACACTATCACTTTTAATTTCTTTAGTAGATTAAATACCACAAAATAAATCAAAGTATGGAACAATTATATTATTAGGTTTTCAGTTTCAAGAAGCATTATTAGTCCCTTTCAGTGCCACGCTTCGAGTGTAAAACCATATGAGGCATTCTTGTCACATGACGGGGGATGACTTGTTTCTTTTAGTTTTTCTTCGAAAGAGAAAGTTGGCCACACTTGGAATAGTCATCATCGCGCGTATATATATATATATATATATATATATATATATATATATATATTGTATACGGTCAAAATCGGGCATGTCTGATTTCATAGGTACGAGGAGCTGCCTCGAGAGTGAAGATCATAATGGACCTGGCTCGAGCTCGATGGTAGAGTATGGAGCGTGAAGATCAAAGCGCTCGCTGAGGATCGAGAACGAGCATGACCGACGTCGGGTGAGACATAATAACAGAATGGTGAGATATCAGCAACCGACCGAAGACTCGGCGAAAATCCCGGAACAGATTGAATCAAGCGGTTATTGATACCAATCATGGAATTTATTTCCGTTTTTAGAGTTGTACCTTATTTATAATTCCTCTACTATATAAAGAGGAACCTCATTCATTTGTAAACAGATTACATTCACTGATAAAGAATATATTCACTACTCTCTCTTTCTCTTGCTATTTACTTACTATTCTTCACTGTTCTTATCGAACCTCGAGACCATCTCGAATCGAGGTCGAACACATTGCTGATACACTGGTTTGATTTACCTTATTGTTCAATTTATTCATTTAATTCACTGTTTATCAATTGGTATTGAATTAGATCATGTATCCTTAAAATCACAATACAAGTTTAATTGTTACTCGAATTTTAGAGTAAACAGTTTGGCGCTCACCGTAGGGATAAGGATAATAGTGATTGTTCAGTACTGATTCTGGTAAAACACACTATTTTACGCTTGTCTTTGTTAAGAATTTTTGCTTTCAGGTTGAAACATGTCAAACTCACAAAACGCATCCACACATGGTGACAATGGACTCAGACTTCATGGGGAAAACAAAAATGTGATTGCTCCAGGAATTGAGGTACCACAGGCTGCTCTCGGAGGAGCACCGCCCATCAACCCAGTCGACTTCAGTTCACGTGTTTCTTTGAATGCAGACTTAGCCGCAGATCTCGAGGGGAGTGTATGCAGTGAATGCCGATCTGATGGCCGTGGTACACAGGGCAGATGAGACGAAAGAGTCAGTCTCCAAGTGATATTCAAAATGCTTCAGGCTCAACAAACCGCCATTGCTCAGTTACAAAATCAGCATAGAGCTTCAAATAAGGTCGAACCGGAGATTACTCGCCGTACCAAGCCAGTACCGGAAAGATTGAGCGATAACACATCAGGGACCGATCCTGCTGTAATGAAAATGCTCGAGGAGCTCACCAAGAGAATTGAATTAGGCGAGAAGAAGATCGCAGTCAATGATAAAAAAATGAAGACTTACAACTCTCGAGTTGACCAGATACTGGGGGCACCGCCAATCTTGAAAGGAATGGATTCGGAGAAGTTTGTGCTAAAACCCTTCCCTCCGAGTGCGGCTCCGAAGCCCATTCCAAAGAAGTTCTGTGTGCTTGACATACCCAAATATAATGGGACCACTGACCCCAATGAGCATGTTACCTCTTACACATGCGCCATTAAGGGAAATGATTTGGAAGACGAAGAGATCGAGTCTGTGCTGTTGAAAAAGTTCGGAGAAACCCTATAAAAGGGAGCAATGATTTGGTATCACAACCTACCACCAAATTCCATCGATTCATTCACCCTGTTGGCGGATTCTTTCGTAAAAGCGCACGCCGGGGCCATCAAGGTCGCAACAAGGAAATCAGACCTCTTCAAGGTAAGGCAGAGGGATAATGATATGCTAAGGGAGTTTGTGTCCCGATTCCAAATTAAGCGCATGGAGTTACCACTAGTCACAGATGATTGGGCCATTCAAGCTTTCACCCAAGGGTTGAAAGAACAGAGTTCGATAGCGTCACAACAGTTAAAACAAAATTTAATCGAGTACCCAGCTGTAACTTGGGCAGTTGTTCACAATCGATATCAATCGAAGATCAGGGTCGAGGATGACCAGTTAGGAGCTCCTTCCGATTCAGTACATCCAAACATGTCGACAAATAAAAATCAGAGGGACGTCGATAGAGAGCCAAGGTCAAATAAAGATCGGTACCAACCATATATTACAGATCGAAGGAACAACGGTCTGGGACGCAATCCCACCCAGAACGATCGAAGAGGTGATCGAGGACAAAGTTCTTGGGGACTTATGAGCAAGACTGATTTTGACAAGTATGCAGATCCCACAGAGGCACCTTGGCTATCAGAATACAATTTTAGCATCAATGCATCAGGAATTGTATCGGCTATCGACAGGATCAAGACACAAGGTGGCCCAGACCCATATAGACTGATCCTTCTCAAAGGAACCCAAATTTAATGTGCAAATATCATGATACACATGGTCATAGGACCGAGGATTGCAGGGAATTGAGGAAGGAGGTAACATGTTTGTTCAATGAGGTCCATCTTCAAGAATTCCTCAGCGATCGAGCTAAGAATCACTTTAGGGAAAGGGATGCTAATAGGAAGAATGAACAAGAATAACCTCAATATGTCATTCATATGATCGTAGGTGGGGTCGACTTTCCACAAGGACCCGTATTTAAATGCACCCTGGGGTGTCTATCACTAGAGAGAAATGAACCCGAGACTATGTGCCCGAAGGCACTTTATCATTCAATGACGAAGAAGCAGAAGGCATTTCTCAACCATACAACGACGCTCAGGTAATTTCTATCTTATTAAATAAAGTTCAAGTTAAGCGTGGTTTAGTGGATCCAGGTAGCTCGACGAACATCATCAGGTCGAGGGTCGTGGAGTAACTCGGCTTGTAGGATCAAATCGTACCTGCATCTCGAGTCCTAAACGGCTTAATATGGCTAGTGAAACAACTAAGGAGGAGATTATCCTACCAGTGAACGTGGCTGGAACCATCCGAGATACTAAGTTTCATGTAATCGAAAGCGACATGAGATATAATGCACTACTCGGAAGGCCTTGGATCCACAACATGAGGGCAGTACCGTCGACCCTCCACCAAATGATGAAGTTCCCGTTGACGGATGGTGTAAAATCGGTATACTGGGAACAACATGCTACAAAAGAAATGTTTGCAGTCGATGGAGTAACACCGGTCTCAACACTATAAACCTCGGAAAGATCGAGCACCAAAGATAAACAAGCAGCCAAAAGCAATCACCGTCCCCAGCCTCGACCGAATCCGAGAAATAGGTAGTAGAAGAAGAAGATGAGGACTTCCTAACCCCTCGAACCTTTGTTTTTCCCGAAGAATCAGATGCTATCAAATCAACGGTCGAAGAGCTGGAATAGGTTATACTAATCGAGTACCTGCCCGAGCGAAAGGTATACCCTAGAACGGGGTTAACCCCCGAACTCAGGAAAAAACTTATTCAATTTCTTATTGATAACATAGACTATTTTGCATGGTCCCATTTAGACATGACAACGATCCCATTGGAGATAACGACGCATCGATTAAGCCTGGACCCTAAGTTCAGACCGGTGAAGAAAAAGAGAAGACCCCAGTCCGAGTTAAAGCACGCCTTCATAAAGGACGAGGTAACTAAACTTCTCAATATAGGGTCCATTCGGGAGGTAAAATACCCGGAATGGTTAGCCAATGTAGTTGTAGTCCCTAAAAAAGGGAACAAGCTTAGAATGTGTGTAAACTATAAGGACTTAAACAAAGCATGTCCGAAAGATTCTTTTCTAAAACCTAACATTGATCGCATGATCGATGCCATGGCCAGCCACAATATCCTTACTTTTCTCGATGCCTATTCCGGATACAATCAAATCCAAATGAACCCGGAAGACCAAGAAAAGACTTATTTTATCACTAAGTATGGAACATATTATTATAATGTAATATCCTTCGGGCTAAAAAATGCGGGGGCTATATATCAACGCCTATTAAATAAAATGTTTGAAGAAAAAATAGGTAAATCAAAGGAAGTTTACATCGATGAAATGCTAGTTAAGTCCCTGCACGAGAGGACCATTTGACTCATTTGAAGGAAATGTTTGAGATCTTAAGGAAATATAACATGAAGCTCAACCCCGAGAAATATGCTTTCGGCATCGGTTCAGATAAATTCCTTGGCTTCATGGTGTCAAACCGAGGGATCAAGATTACCCTGACAAGATCAAGGCCATCAAAGACATCACCGTCGTGGACAACATAAAAGCCGTACAAAGGCTGACTGGAGGAATAACGGCTTTGGGTCGATTCATCTCGAGGTCATCAGATCGAAGCCACATGTTTTTTCTCTACTCAAAAATAAGAACAATTTCGCCTGGACTCTGGAGTGTCAACAGACATTGAAAGAATTGAAGCGATACCTACCGAGCCCACCACTGCTTCACACTCTGAAAGCAGATGAGAAACTTTACTTGTACTTGGCAGTATCCGAAATCGCGGTGAGTAGTGTCCTAGTTTGAGAAGATCAAGGTACACAGTTTCTTGTTTATTATATAAGTCAAACCTTAGGGGAAGCAGAAACCAGGTATCCACACTTAGAGAAATTAGCACTTGCACTGATAAGCGCTTCTAGAAAATCAAAGCCATATTTTCAATGCCACCCATATGTGTATTAACCACTTACCCACTCCGTAATGTTTTACACAAACCCGAACTATCGGGTCGATTGTCCCAATGGGACGTCGAACTCAGCGGGTTCGATATCGAATATCAACCCCGAACGACTATCAAGTCTCAAATTTTAGCGAACTTCGTGGCCGATTCGTACCAAATCTCGTACATGAAGTTGAGAAGGAACTCTTAATGAAATTAGGTACATCATCGGGGGTATGGACCCTCTTCACAGACGGTGCTTCGAATGTGAAGGGGTCCGGGCTAGGTATTGCATTGAAGCCGCCCACGGGTAAAATTATTAGGCAATCCATCAAAACTTCTAGATTGACTAACAACGAGGCCGAGTACGAGGCCATGATTGCAGGTCTCGAGCTAGCTAAAATATTGGGAGTAGAAGTCGTCGAAGCTAAGTGTGATTCTTTACTGGTGGTGAACCAGGTAAACAAAACCTTCGAAGTTCGAGATGATAGGATGCAAAGATATTTGGAAAATTGCAGGTAACTTTGCACCATTTCAAGGATTGGACTCTAAAGAATGTACCTCGAGAACAAAACAGTGAGGCTGATGCACTTGAAAATTTAGGGTCATCGGTCGAGGAAGACGAGATCAGCTCGGGGAATGTCTTTCAACTCTCGAGATTCGTGATCAAGGAGGGACATGCCGAGATAAATTCTACAAGCTTAACTTGGGACTGGAGGAATAATCATTGAGTACTTTAAGAATGGAAAGCTCCCATCAGACCCTAAAGAATCGAGGGCCATACGAACTAAAGCTGCTCGTTTCGCATTGGCCGAAGACGGAACATTATACAGAAGGACATTCGATGGACCATTGATAGTGTGTTTGGGACCGGGAGACGCCGATTATGTTCTACGAGAAGTCCATGAAGGCACTTGTGGGAACCATTCCGCGTCGTGTCACTAATTCGCAAGGTCATTAGAGCAGGATACTACTGGGATAGCATGGAAAAAGAATCTAAGGAGTTTGTTCGAAAATGCGATAAATCTCAAAGGTTTGCACTGATGATCCACCAGCCCGGAGAACAACTCCACTCGGTCCTATCCCCATGGCTATTCATGAAATGGGGGATGGACATCGTCGGCCCCCTGCCATCGGCCCCAGGTAAAGCTAAGTTCATTTTGTTTATGACTGACTATTTCTCTAAATGGGTTGAAGCATAGGCTTTCGAGAAAACTAGAGAGAAAGAAGTGATAGATTTCATCTGGGATCACATCGCATGTCGATTTGGATTACCCGCAGAAATAGTATGCGACAATGGTAAAAAATTTATCGGCATCAAAGTAACGAAATTCCTTGAAGACCATAAAATAAAGAGGATATTATCAACACCGTATCACCCTAGTGGTAACGGACAGGCTGAATCGACGAACAAGACTATCATCCAAAACCTGAAGAAAAGGTTGAACGAAGCTAAAGGGAAATGGAGAGAAATTCTGCCCGAAGTCCTTTGGGAATATCGAACAACATCGNTATATATATATATATATATATATATATATATATATATATATATATATATATATATATATATATATATTCGGCACTAACTCATTGCAGGAGTTCGACCAAAGGCATCGAGACCTCAGGTTTTAAAGTACATGTTGCACTCTTTTTCCCTTAGATCGATTTTTATCCCAAATGGGTTTTTCCGGCAAGGTTTTTAACGAGGCAAAAACTATGTGCTACCTGAGTACAATTCAACAGTATCCAAGGCTTCTTTGCAATCAACCTCAAATACTGGGGGCATCACCCTCGAATGTTATATGTTTGAGAAAAGTACCTCGTGTCAAAGGACCTCGATAGGGAAACTTTGTAATGGTCCAAACGGTCTAATGAACCGTGTCCATATAGATTAGTCGAGTCCCGATGGCAAAGCATGTAGCATGTATAAATTATTCAAAGATGCATTCTTTCTTTATCAAACATCTCGTGTCTCGAAGCAAATTCTCTACTATGAAAATCTCATACTTATAATTTTGCGAGAAATGGCTCAAGAGCCAAGTGTGAATATACCTCGAATACTCGGGGAATGGCGTATTCGAGTTATCTAAACTCAAAGTCACAAGACCTCAAAGAGGCACCCCTCGATATGTAGGCCAAGTCCACCATTATTGGGGACTAACATTTCGATTATCAAGAAATAAGCCCAAGAGGCATACCCAAAGGCTACAGCTGAATTAAAGGCTACAGCCAAAATAACGCGGCTCAAAGACGACCGAATTATGAAATAACAATAGGCCTTCAAATTCTTTGAAAAAAATGTTAAAAAAGGCTACCCTCGACAAATAATCAAAAGGGCTTCGATAAAATCATCCCTCGAAAAACTAAAAAGGCTTCGATAATATCAGCCCTTGAAAAACCTTAAGAGGTATCAAACTATCTTAACAAAAACGTGCTAAGGCACAAAAAGNCCAGGTAAAGCTAAGTTCATTTTGTTTATGACTGACTATTTCTCTAAATGGGTTGAAGCATAGGCTTTCGAGAAAACTAGAGAGAAAGAAGTGATAGATTTCATCTGGGATCACATCGCATGTCGATTTGGATTACCCGCAGAAATAGTATGCGACAATGGTAAAAAATTTATCGGCATCAAAGTAACGAAATTCCTTGAAGACCATAAAATAAAGAGGATATTATCAACACCGTATCACCCTAGTGGTAACGGACAGGCTGAATCGACGAACAAGACTATCATCCAAAACCTGAAGAAAAGGTTGAACGAAGCTAAAGGGAAATGGAGAGAAATTCTGCCCGAAGTCCTTTGGGAATATCGAACAACATCGAAGTCCAGCACATGAGCAACTCCGTTTTCCTTAGTATATGGCTCCGAAGCCTTGATTCCAGTCAAAGTCGGAGAACCCAGTGCCAGGTTTTGACATACAATAGAGGAATCGAATTACTAGGCTATGAATACTAGCCTCGAATTGTTATATGAAAAACGAGAAGCTTCACTCATTCGAATGGCTTCACAAAAGCAACGAATCGAAAGATACTACAATAGAAGAACCAACCTTCGCCATTTCATAGTCAGGGACTTAGTCCTAAGGAAAGTCACCATCAACACTCGAGATCCTAATGAAGGGAAGCTCGACCCGAATTGGGAAGGACCCTATCAAGTTCTTGATATAGTCGGAAAAGGGTCTTATAAACTCGAAACGATGAACGGCGAATCACTGCCAAACAACTGGAACATATCACTTCTCAAGCGATACTATTGTTAAGGTATGACTTTCTCCCTTATATATATATATATATATATATATATATATATATATATATATATATATATATATATATATATATATATATATTCGGCACTAACTCATTGCAGGAGTTCGACCAAAGGCATCGAGACCTCAGGTTTTAAAGTACATGTTGCACTCTTTTTCCCTTAGATCGATTTTTATCCCAAATGGGTTTTTCCGGCAAGGTTTTTAACGAGGCAAAAACTATGTGCTACCTGAGTACAATTCAACAGTATCCAAGGCTTCTTTGCAATCAACCTCAAATACTGGGGGCATCACCCTCGAATGTTATATGTTTGAGAAAAGTACCTCGTGTCAAAGGACCTCGATAGGGAAACTTTGTAATGGTCCAAACGGTCTAATGAACCGTGTCCATATAGATTAGTCGAGTCCCGATGGCAAAGCATGTAGCATGTATAAATTATTCAAAGATGCATTCTTTCTTTATCAAACATCTCGTGTCTCGAAGCAAATTCTCTACTATGAAAATCTCATACTTATAATTTTGCGAGAAATGGCTCAAGAGCCAAGTGTGAATATACCTCGAATACTCGGGGAATGGCGTATTCGAGTTATCTAAACTCAAAGTCACAAGACCTCAAAGAGGCACCCCTCGATATGTAGGCCAAGTCCACCATTATTGGGGACTAACATTTCGATTATCAAGAAATAAGCCCAAGAGGCATACCCAAAGGCTACAGCTGAATTAAAGGCTACAGCCAAAATAACGCGGCTCAAAGACGACCGAATTATGAAATAACAATAGGCCTTCAAATTCTTTGAAAAAAATGTTAAAAAAGGCTACCCTCGACAAATAATCAAAAGGGCTTCGATAAAATCATCCCTCGAAAAACTAAAAAGGCTTCGATAATATCAGCCCTTGAAAAACCTTAAGAGGTATCAAACTATCTTAACAAAAACGTGCTAAGGCACAAAAAGCAAAAGGGTTTTCAATCGACATCGGACCCTCGAAAAACCCAATGGGTAAAAAATAAATGCTAAGGCATAAAGAAATTTTGACTAAGTATTTTAAGCCGAAAAGGGGAAATAATAGCCATTTTTAGAGGCCATATCGGTCTAACCTAAAGAGCCTAAGGGCCAATACATTTAGAGTTCGAGTCCTTGTTCTTACTCAATTCGGACCTAAGGGTTCCACTATTCCGAGCTCGAATAAAGTCAACTAGAATATACTAGAATATAGCTCAAAGATTCATCATAAAACCTTAAGGGGTATGTTACTGTAAGATCGAAACTTACCCATTACTTTATAAAAAACCTAAGGGTTTGTTTTATCCTAAGTTCAAAACTTACTCGGACTTAATTATAAAGACAATGTAGTCATGGCATCAATAAAGACATCCGAAATCTTGAACATATTGTTAAGCTCAGGGACTCGCTTTTAAAACCTAAGGGTTTGATTTAAGTTCGAGCTAATGTTCGTTCGACTACAAAGACTACAAAAATAAAATTTTCACAAGGCAAAAACAAAGTAGAGTTTATCACAAATCGGTGACGAACTGGAAAGAAAAAGAACTTTTTATTCATAGAATGTATTTCCAAATATCACACGGGGTCTTACACAAAAAACAAAGTAAAAACACAAAAGAAGAAAAATCCTAAGTGCCTAGTCCACTTTGGGAGCTACATCTTCGGGAGCCTCATCATCGGGGACTTCATCCTCATCTCCTCCGCTCTCGGATCCACTAGCAGAGTTTTCATCATCAGAGAGTAAAGCTACATCCTCATCCTCCAAAGCTTTTGCACTCTCGATATCAGCCGAGAGGTCGAAGCCACGGGCATGCACTTCCTCGAGAGTCTCTCTCCGTGATTGTCGCCTAGAATGATCGACAACATACGCCAATTTGACTTCAGCAGCAACAGAGATCTCCTGTGCCCGGATGTTGGCAGCTTTGGAGTCAGCTCGGAAGAGGCCACAAGTGCCTCCGCCTCAGATTTAGCCTTTGCGAGCTCAGCGGCCAACTTAGCCTCGAGCTCCTCAATCTTCTGGTCCTGGGCCAAGATTTCCTCCTTCACACTTTGAAGTTGGCGCTCGATCAAAGTCAGTTGGGCACGAACCGCGTCTTTCTCCGAGGAAAGACGATCCATGTTTTGCTTCCACCCCAGAGTCTCTACCTCCTTCATCTTGGCCTCCTCTCAAAGTTGCTCTACCAGCTCACCCTTCTGCTGGGCCTGCAAATAAAAAGTGTTAATTTCCAAAGTCAAGTGAATACATAACAAACTCCTGAAAAGTTACATTACCCGTTCGATGAGCTCGATTTGTTCTCGATGAGCCCTTGTCAGTTCGGCTCGGAGGTTCCTGATCTCCTCCTCTTTTTGAACATAGAGGAGTTTGAGGTCGTCTCTCTCCTCCACG
Organism: Nicotiana knightiana; assembly: GCA_005239525.1. NCBI lineage: Eukaryota > Viridiplantae > Streptophyta > Magnoliopsida > Solanales > Solanaceae > Nicotiana > Nicotiana knightiana. The sequence goes on along the minus strand of ML421964.1, from coordinate 16,840 downwards.
AGCTTCTTGAGTTTGGCCTCACACCAGGTCAGCTCAGCTCGGGATTTGGAAGACGCTTCTTGATGGAGCCATGGCCTGTACACAAAGGAGAAAATGAGACTTGAAAAAAATGAGAATAAACCACAAGCATAATTATGGAATCTGAAACTTACTTGTTTCAGAAGCCGCTGAGCCTCGTCAAAAATGAACGAAGCATCCGGGTCGGGACCATCATCGAACCCTGCGAAGCATCCCTGGAATATATCATGCCCTTCGTGGGCCGTCCCCACTTCGGGAGTCTCTATAGCCTGAGCATCTTGAAACTTCCCTTCAGAGAACGTAGGACCGGACAAAGAATCATCAATATTAATTGTCCCAAGCGAGTCACTTGGGACATTCTCTTCTCTTTGATGGGCCTCGGAGCTAGACCCTTCAGGCACACCCGCCAGTTGTTCATCACGGCGGGGTGAATTTTCACTACTCGATGGCTTGGGGACTCTACTCGGACCTTCTTCCGAGATTTCTTCGGTTCAAGATTGGACCGCTTCGGCCACCATAGGCTCAGCAGTTTTCGAAGCTTCCCTTCTTCCGAGCTACTAGCAAGCAGTCGGTATCCTCTCTTTCCTCGCCCTCTTCCCAAAGTTGTTGGACGACATTGGTAGATAAGACTGCTGGATCAGCCTTCGATTTTCGAACCCTACTTTTCCTGGGCTTCGGGGTATATGGAGGCGAGGCCTTTTTCCTCTTTTTCTCTTTGGTCGGCTTCGGAACCTCCTTTTCCCCAGGTGGAGGTGGCCTCGTGACAACGTTGTGTCCGAGACCTGTATGAAGAGATACTAAGTTAAAAAGCAGTATTTTTATAGAAAGCATCAACGTACGAACAAAGAAACTCACCTTGGTTTTTAGCCTCCCACCGACCCCTGGACAAATCAAGCCAACAACGCTCAACATATGAAGAAGTAGAGTCTAGTTGTCGAACCCAACCTTCGAGGTCCGGAATCGCACCAGGAAACCAAGGGGAAGCTGCACCATGAAAAATAACTTAGATCAGAAAGGAATCAATAAAGCTAAATGATAAACACCATCGATGAGATTGTACTTACGTTTCATGCTCTATTCCTCGGGGAATGACATTTTCTCGGCAGGGATCAGAGCGAAGGTTTTGATTCGGACAAATCGACCCATCCACCCTCGGTCCTTGTCCTCGTCTATGCTCGAGAATAGTGCTTTTGAGGCCTGACGCTGGAGCCTTATCAAACCACCTCGATAAAGATGAGGGCTGTATAACCTAATCAAATGGTCGAGGGTGAAAGACATCCCCTCGACCTTGCTCGAAAGGAATTTGAGAAAAATGACGATACGCCAAAAGGAGGGATAGATCTGGCCAAGAATCACTGATATTGGCGGCAAAAATCGAGTATGACCGGATCTATGGAGCCCAATGTGAAAGGGTAAGTGTACACACTTAAAAATCCTTTCTCATGGGTAGTGATGTCCTCCTCAAGGGAAGGAATCATCACCTCTTTGTTATCCCGTTACAGTTCTTTTTCACCTGCTCGAGATCGTCTTCAGATATCGAACAAATGTATCGGGACACGGGCTCACATCGACCAGTAACTGAGGGAGGTTTTTCGACTTTAAAGTCGGAATTCAGTTCGCATGGCCCAGGAACGCACTCTTCAATACGAGGCTCCACTGGTGTTTTATCGCCAGCCGGCCGCGATGAGGAGGCTTTTTCCTTTTGAGGGACAATTTTTGATGTTTTAGCCATCGCTATATGAAGTTCAAGGAAGAAAAAACTGATGTTATGGTGAACACAAACTGACGAAGAAGATGAACCTAAAGAAAATAGAGAAGCTTGTAGAGATTTGGGAAAAGGTTTTGGAAATAAAGTTTGAAAAGATTGTGAAACTGATCTATTTATAGTGACCGCTTCGACGGTTTGAGAACATTAGTGGCCGACCATCAGCTATCGTTAATTAATAACCTTGGGAACTGTGCAGACGCGACCCTTCAGTCACTTCTGTCGCTGACGTCATGAGATTGACGTCATGATCGAGGTGTCAGAGAATCGAGGATCAAATCATTTCTTATCGTTTTACTCTAAGAAACGCGGGGACTATCTGTATTCGGTCGAAATCGAGCATGTCCGATTTCATAGGTACGAGGAGCTGCCTCGAGAATAAAACTCATAATGGACCTGGTTCGAGCTCGATGACAGAGTATGGAGCGTGAAGATCGAAGCGCTCGTTGAGGATCGAGATCGAGCATGACCGACACCGGGTGAGGCATAATAATGGAATGGCGAGATATCAACAACCGACCGAAGATCTCGACGAAAATCTCGGAACAGATCGAATCAAGCGGTTATCGACACCAATCATGAGATTTATTTCCGTTTTTAGAGGTGTACGTTATTTAGGATTCCTCTACTATATAAAGAGGAATCCCATTCATTTGTAAACAGATTACATTCACTGATAAAGAATATATTCACTGCTCTCTATTTCTCGTGCTATTTATTTACTGTTCTTCACTGTTCTTATCGAACCTTGAGACCATCTCGAATCGAGGTCGAACGCACTGTTAATACACTGGTTTGATTTACTTTATTGTCCAATTTATTTATTTAATTCACTGTTTATCAATTGATATTGAATTAGATCACATATCCTTAAAACCACAATACAAGTTAAATTATTACTCGAATTTTAGGGTAAACATATATATATATATATATATATATCGTTGATTTTTGTTGTGAAACGAAATAATTTTCCCTACTTGATTTCAGGTAGCTGCATTAAGGTTCTAACTAATTTGATTTCGTCATGTAAGGCACATTAAAATAGGAAGACTCATACCATGATTTTTTCCCCAGCATTCAAATCCAACACTTGTAATTAATAGGGGAAGGATCATATTCATCCAACTGGTAAAACCTTTAGTCATGTGTCACACTCACCGTCCATCTTCATCTGATGCCAAACATGCATCGAATTTAGAAGGATCATATTCATCCAACTGGTCAAGTAAGTCGTATGTGATATATACTGCTGCATCGCTAAAGTGATTTAGTAAAAAAAATAATAATAGAGTAAGACTTTTCTATAATAATATTTCTATATAACAATCATTAATTATAAAAATTAATTTTTTTCGAAATCGATTTTTATGCTATGTTATAATATATATCCTTTATAACAAAATCTCACTATAGCAATAAAAAAATATCGGAACAAATGAAAATATTATAGAAAAATTTGACCGTAGTAGTTTATGAAAATGGGGTCCTAAAAGTTGAAAGAAAATATTGCAAAGCGATCTGTTCTCTTCGGTTGGTCGTGAAAACCAGTAACAAGTCCGGAATTTATTTATTTTTTTATAAAATTAAAAAAAAAGGAAAAAATTAAATAGTAACTGGCCTTAATTAAGTGGAGATGCGGGGGATCGAACCCCGTGCCTCTCGCATGCAAAGCGAGCGCTCTACCATTTGAGCTACATCCCCTTCTGTCTAAGAGCCACTACAAATTATATTTATTAATATCTGACAGCGTGAAGGATAAAGAATCGCACCTCTCCTGTGTGTATAAGTTATATAGTTCAATTCTCATTAAAAAATATATTGTATTCAATGATTTATCACTTGTAATTATTTAGAAAAATACTTGCACACTGTTATTTCACTACTAAAAATCTAGCAAAAAGCGACCAAAATTGGTCTATCAAAAAAAGCGATCAAAGTTGGTCGCTAAATTGGATAAAATAATTAAAAAACAATTGTAAGTAAATTAGCGACCAAAGTTGGTCGCTGTTTGGTCGATAATGTGGTCAAAATATTGACCGGACTAGTCAGACTTGCTTGGTCAAAAAAATATTAAAATTAGCAACCAACCCAAAGTGGGACCTTGTAAATTTTTTAATAATTATATTATCATTTTAAAAAATATAAAATTTAAATAAATAAAATTTCATATTACCGACCAAAGTTGGTCACTTATGGAAGTCGAAGAAAATAGAGACCAACTTTGGTCGCTAATCTGGGACTCACATAAAAGATTTTATTAATTATATTATTATTTAAAAAATTATAAAATATAAATAAATATAATTTAAAATTAGCGACCAAAGTTGATCGCTTAATAAATGGGAAGCAGATAGAGACCAATTTTAGTCGCTAATCTGGGACCCAATTCTAACGTTTAACAATTATGTTATTATTTTAAATATTTTAAAATATAAAATAAATCTGATTTATATTTAGCGACCAACTTTGGTCGCTAATTTTGATTTTTGTATAAAAAGCGACCAAAGTTGGTCTCTTTTTAGGTCAACATTGATTAAAATTAAATATCATACTATCTAAATAATATAAATGTAATCTGTTAACACTTTTGTAATACAAGAGATGAATACACTAAAATATACTCTAACATGCTATATATATAGTTAAAATTGTACAACGAAGCGTGTTATATATATATATATATATATACACACACACACATACACTTCACTGTAATACTATAACGTATATATAATTCAACGATGCATCTGAGTAGGTTATACAATATCATATACTATAACCCGACCCTGTGTTACTAGCACTTCGTATATACACACACACACACACACACACACACACACACACACACACACACACTTATATATATATATACACACACACACAGACACTTCATTGTAATACTATAACATATATATAATTCAACGATGCATCTGAGTAGGTTATACAATACCATATACTATAGCCCGACCCTGTGTTACTAGCACTTCATGTATATATATATACACACACACACATACACTTCACTGTTATTCTATAACGTATATATAATTCAACGATGCATCTGAGGAGGTTATACAGTATCATATACTATAACCCGACTCTGTGTTACTAGCACTTCATGTATATATATATATATACACAGACACACAGACACACAGACACTTCACTGTTATACTATAACGTATATATAATTCAACGATGCATCTGAGTAGGTTATACAGTATCATATACTATAACCCGACCCTGTGTTACTAGCACTTCATGTATATATATATACACACACACACACAGACACTTCACTGTAATACTATAACGTATATATATATAATTCAACGATGCATTTGAGTAGGTTATACAATATCATATACTATAACCCGACCCTGTGTTACTAGCACTTCATGTATATAATATTATATCGAATGTAGCTTATATATATATATAATATATATACTTACGCTATACTATGCACTAAGTATAAGTGCATTAGATAATATTATATCGAATGTAGTTTATATATATATAATATATATACTTACTCTATACTATGCACTAAGTATAAGTGCATTAGCTAATATTATATCGAATGTAGTTTTTATATATATATATATATATATACTTACGCTATACTATGCACTAAGTATAAGTGTATTAGGTAATATTATATCGAATGTAGCTTATAATATANTTAGTTTATAAATTGAAATTTTAGGATATGAGTTGAACTTTTGTGGATATGAGTTGAACCTTTAGGATATGAATTGAAATTTTGGTTTATGTATTGGAATTTTAGTTTATAAATTGAAATTTAGGATATGAGTTGAACTTTTGTTGATATGAGTTGAGCCTTTAGGATATGAATTGAAATTTTGGTTTATGTATTGGAGTTTTAGATTGCGGGAGGATTTTGTAGAAGGGGTTGATGACTTTATTAGACATGCAATGGAACTTCCACCAAGAATAACTAAAACACGATACCCGGCAGAGTGTGCCTTTAATTGTTCTTCTCATTAGCGACAATGATGATGAGAAGGCAATGACATGTGTTTCAATTAGTGATGGTGTAGGTAAGAAAAGAAATTTAATTGAGAGTGACAAGATTGATGGTGATGGAATGTGTTCCGTTGGTCATGGCAGTTCCCATAAAATGGGGATCATAAGACTCTATGATGACAAAGATGAAAGGAAGTTTTATTCTCAACTTTCTTCCAAGTCTGATCCGTAAAAGCTTAATGGAATTCGTGATATTTATTAGGATTCAGACAATGATTTGAGTGACAAAAGTATAAAAATGCTAATAAAAAGAATTAAAGGTAAAACATTTTTCTTGGAAGAGTAGGATGCTTCATGTCATGTAGAGAATTCCTCTTTTATCTACTTAGGAAATGTTAAATCATACCTACACCATCAATTTGAAACACATGCCGTTGCCTTCTCATCATCATTGTCGCTAATGAGAACAACAATTGATCAAAGACACACCCTGTCAGGTACTGTATCCAAGTTATTCTCTGTATCCAAGTTCATCCCGAGTAATAGTACCACGAGGATAATCATCAAAGCCACCAGACAGCTTTATGATGCCAATGAAGCAAGATGAGCTATTCAATGAAACTCGTATTGTAAAGAAGAACAAAGAGAGTGATTCAGAAAGATGGGTCGAGGGTCGAGCCTCGACTATACATGTAAGTTTTTTACTTTTATTTAAGTATTTTGATTTACTTTTATATAAATTTTGAAATACTAATTCAATATAATTTTTCTTATAGGTTCGCTTCACAGCTGATGTGGGGGAATCATACGCAGTCAGCCACCTAATGAATCGGGCGAGGCAATCCAACTTTCGGATGAGGATGCTGAAAGAACACTCCTTGAGTACTTTATATATTTTGAACTAGACAATAGAAATAGTTTTCGAATGGGCTTGTAATAAGCGTTAACTTAGTTTTGTTAGCTTAATGTGTTAGTTCTATTGAACTTTATACTTTGTTGCTTTTAATTGTTATTGTTGTTGGCATAATATGCCTGTTTAGGATTTTTGGTAAGCTGGCAGGTGGTGTAGCTGCCAAAACAGGCAGTTTCTGCCAAAAATATACCAAGAAAAGCGACCAACTTTGGTCTCTAGTTGGTCGCTTTTTACTTAAAAAATAATTTTCTGGTCAATAGCGACCAACCTTGGTCGCCATTTAACCCAGATTTCTCAAAAAGCAACCAACTTTGGTCGCTATTCAATTTAAAAAAAATAATTTCTGGAAATATGGCGACCAAAGTTGGTCGCTTATAATTAAAAAAAATTAATTCTTGCAGTTGGCGACCAATTTTGGTCGCTTATTTTAAAAAAAATATATAAAAATTAATAATACAGCGACCAACTTTGGTCTCTATTTTCCAGATTTTAAAATACAATAGTTTCTTTACAGACCAAAGTTGATCGCTTTTTATGATTAATAATAAATAAAAAAAATGTAATTTAAATGTGGAGACCAACGTTGGTCGCCAAATTTATTTTATTAAAATAATATAGCGAGCAACGTTGGTCGCTACTTTCTTTACAGAAATATTTGGTCCTTTTACCTTAGAGATCAACGTTGCTCGCTAATTAGCGACCAACTTTGGTCCCTAAGGTAAAGGGACCAACTTAATATCGACCAGCCCATTTTGGTCGATATTTGGTCACTTTTTGGCCAATAAGCGACCAACTTTGGTCGCTTTTTGTGGTCGTTTTTTTCCGGATTTCTAGTAGTGTTTGCGGATTATCTGATTTTCATGTCTTTTTTTAAAATTAAAAATAAAATCCTGATTCTGTATACTGTTGGAAAGACATCAGTTATCTCTTTCACTTTTTTTTGGGTTCATATTCCTCTAGTAATTTCTATTAAGAAAAATAAATATATTAAGACATAACGAGATACCTAGTGTTAATTCTTGTGCACGGTGGTATATATACTTTTAGTTGATCATTATAATTCTTTTACATAATTACATTGATCAGAACAGACATAAGATGAAACACATGTAAAGTTATTTACCTTGAAAACGGTATTGACAATTATATTTGATTTGTGGTTCTAAAGATACGTGATTTATCTTAATACTAGTTATTAGATAGGAAATGCTAAGCATGAGCCAGAAGAGTAAGATATGCAAACCAAAATCGTCACGAGGCTGGGCGTCAAGCTCACTGAAACTGGGCCTCGAGGTCGAACGAAGACGCTTAGTAATGAGCAGTCGATGGAGAAACAATAATATTGAGGGTCTCGGGGATAGCCTTTTGCGGCCAATAACGAGCAATAAATGAAAAATAATTAATGAACACAATAAATGGAAAGCAATAAATCAGTGGAACAATTGTTGAGCACACTTAGATAAGAAAAGCAGAGAATGTTCTGTGTTATTGAATATTAATACTCATTACAAAATGACAAGGATCCCCTTTATATAGGAGGGGGGAATCCCAACATATTACACGTCTAATCATGACAAGGAAATGCTATTGGTACAGCTGTATAATGGCTTAGTACGGACTTGTACTATTTTTGCAGACATGATCAGCTCTAGCCAACCCTGTTTGAGAATTTCCCGCCTTTCCATGACGATCATCGATTTGTACTGCTCCGAGGTTGACCACAGTGAGCCTTCGATATGCTCCCTCGAGGGATGCACCTCGGGGTCAAACTTCGAATTCTACTTCGAGCTTCTCGAGGTCGGGCATGGAGTGTCATAGCGGCCTAAAAATCGGGCTCCCCGATTTTGGCCGTATACAGATAGTCCCCGCATTTCTTAGAATGAAATGATAAGAAACGATCCTGAATTCCCGCCTCTTCGATATCCTCGTTATGACGTCAGCCACGTGAGATCATTAAATGATGTGATAGAAAGGTTGTATAGGGGTCTTTGTCAACATGGTTCTCGAAAAGCCCATGACCCGCCATTGGTCGCCTTTTCAACTCCTCCAATATGATTAGATGACTTCTATAAATACTTCACTTCTTTGCCTTTTACATTTTTACAGCATCTTAAAATCTTCATCAACAACATTCCGTTTTCACCCACTTTCTGCGTTCATCTCTGCATCATCTCTCTCTTCTTGCTTTGAAATTTTATCACAACCATGGCAAAAACATCTAAGACGATCCCTCAAATAGAGGAAGCCCCTTCTTCATAACGCTCGTGCAAGAGCAAAACAACAACACCTCCCTATATTGAGGAGTGTATTCCTGGGCCCTTCGAGACATCCTCCGATTTTAAAATTGATAAACCCTCTTCGGTACCGGGCCTATGTGAGCCCATGTCTCGATACATTAGTCTAGTGACCAATGTGAAGAAGGTAAAAATAGATTGCCTCTGGGGTGGGGCGGTGCGAGTGGAAATCCCTTCTACGAAAGAGGATATAACTACGCACAAAGCTGGTTTACTCAGCGTGTATACGTATCCTTTCACCTTAGGTCCGGTAGATTCTTATTCCCCCCAATAGACCCTGTGATCCTCGATTTTTGCCGACAATATCGAGTGACGCTTGGTCAAATTTATCCTTCTTTTTAGAGAATCGTCTATTTGATTAGATATTTCTCTAACATGGTTGAGGGGATGCCTTTCACCCTCGATCATCTGATTAGATTGTATAGCCCTCGTCTCTATCGAGGGGGCCTAGTCAAACTGCAGTGTCGCTCTACCAAAGAATTTTTTGCCAACATCGATGAAGATAAAGACCGGGGGTGGATGAGCTGCTTTGTTCGATTCAGGACTTCAGACCTCATCCCTGCCGAGAAGATTCCATTCCTTGAGGAATGGAATATGAGACGTAAGTGTCGTTACCCCAAGCATGTTTTATCATCCGAATGCCCTTTTTTCCCCTTTTGAATTAATTCCTTTCTTTCTTGAATTGATTCCCTTTTAGTTGCACAGCCACCGTGGGTTCCCCGGTGGGGTCAAGGACCTCCCGGGCTGGGTTAAACTCTTAGAATCCACCTCCTCAGATGACAAACGCATTTGGCGTGACTTGGCCAAAACTCGACGGGAGGCCAAAAATTATGGTACGCCCTCACCACTACCACTACCACTTCCAAATTCTTCATAAATAGATTCCTTGGATGTATGTTTGATATTTTTCGCTTGTGCAGGCCTCGGGGAAGCCGTTTCAATGAGATTGCCTCCTCCTGGCAAAGAGGAGACCCAAAAACCTGCCACAGGAAAAAAGAGAAAGAAGGAGACGCCAGCGGAGTCCCCGAAACCAAAGAGGGCTAAGGATCGAAAGCCTAGGGCCGATGCAACGGTCCTAACTCCGGCAACTGCTGAGAATCTTCGTGCCGAAGACAAAGACGATGATGATTGCCCACTGGTACTTAAGGCAAAACGAAGCGCTGACGCTTCAAAGGTTGCTGGGCAGAAGATTGCCGAGTGAGAGGTGGCCAATGCGGTCTCACCTCGAATCGAGGAAACCCTAGAGGAGGGTTTGAATGCAGTCCCCGAGCCGACCATTGAACATGATACAAATTGTGCTTATGAGTAATTGGTTGGCTAATTTGGAGGACCCAGCTCTGAGACCCTTCGAGGGCGAGAGGACTCTCCGATAGAGGTTGATGCCATAGGATATCTTCCATCAGGCCCGTCGTTTTCTCCAGGGCAAATACGGGATGCCCAGAACAAAAAGACTCCCTATGTGGGGGCATCCCAGGGTGAGAATGATGCATTTCGAGATTTTTTCGCTGGTGTTGAAGAGGAGCTCGATCTCGATTCCCCAATTATTCTCGAGGAGGCTACGAAACTCCAAAAACGGGTATTTTCTTGACATAATACTTACGCTTCAAACTTTGGTTTTTGTTTTTCTAACTTCTTCCCTTTGTGTTGCAGGTCACGATGTTGTATGACCAGGCTTTCTCCAAGCTACGAGACGAACTGACCCATCGTGAGGAGGATTCCGAGAAACTCACATTGGAGTTGAATGAGCTAAAGACTTTATTCGCCCGAAAGGAAGAGGAGTTGAGTGGCCTCCAAGCAAGGTTGGAGAAAGTGCTCCACGAACAGGCCAACTTCGCCGAACATGTAGTTTGGTATTCATGAGATTTGCCCTTTGATATTATAACTTGATGTTTATTACCTGATTCGGCTCCTACAAATTGAGCGAAAGGATGCCTTAGCGGGGCAGCTTCTGGAAGAGATTATGGCCAAAGATGACGAGATCCTCGAGCTAAAGCGGTACAAGGATAGCATGGCCTCGGAGAGGGGTACTCTTCAGGAGGAGCTGACCTCGACTAAGTGTCTTCTTCAAGTTGCTAGAGAGGAGGCTGAAAAGTATAAGGCGTTTCATGCTGAATCGGTTGCCGCGCTGTCCACGGCCAAGTATGAAGCCGACGCACTCTTGATCTCATATCGGGAAGATGCGACCGCAGCGAATGCTCGAGCTAGAGAGATCTATGAAGAATCTGAGCTCAGGTTGACCAGTGCCCTTGGTCGTGCTCTATTAGAGGCTCGGAGGCAGGCCTTCGAGGAAGTGCACGCCAAGGGTTTTGACCTCTCTGCCGAGATCGAAGAAGCGAAGGCCCTGGAAGAGGAGTCGGCAGCTCCGACCACTTCGGACGAAGGCTCGTCAAGTGTCTCGGGGAGCAACGACGATGAAGACTAGGTCACTTTTGTTCTTTTTACTTCTTCTTCTTTTGTATGTGGGCTCCTCGTGGGAGTTTTGTAAATGCACCTTTGTGAATATATTTTTGGAATGCAAAGGGTTTTCTCGTTCAATGTCTTCAAAGTTTTTCCTTTTAGTGTTTATGCAAAAATTGAGATCAAACTTTAATTTAACTCCTTCGAGGTCGATCTTGGAGTAACAGGGACCCTTGAGATCGGGCTGCTCTAATTTCGAACACATGCTTTCCCTTAGTCGGGTTGGAAAGGTATCGATATGATTCCTCGATCCCTCGAACACTATGTGGTGACATCATTCTTGTGACATGCCCGTGAAGTGATCGAAGTCTCCCCATTGGTACATTTCCCCAAAAGTCATAATTGCCTCGTCAGAGCTGATTGGCTATCAAAATTAATGAATAGTCGCCTCTCTTCCTATATATACTTGCTTTCTCTTACATTAAGAGCTTTACTGCTTTGCACAATTATCTTTCTCTATAGAATTCTTTCTTGCACCAGTTCTTTTGCCATCTCAGTTTGAAGCTTTCTCCGGAGCTTTCACCTCCCTCTCTTACTTTGAAGGAGTTATGGATACTATGTCTACATCCACTCATCAGAAAGAAGGAAGTCCCTCCTTTTCTTCCCGCCCTACCGGTGGTACACCTCCAGCATTTGGCGAGCTAACCTCGAACTATTTTGTATCGACGAAAGACTTTACGATAGATAAAATGTCTCAACATTCCGGGACATCGAGAACGTGCATCGAGGTTCATTCGATCAATAGAAGAGAGACACCTCGAAGCTGTGAGGAGAGACTGCGGATGGGGAGAAAAGGTGATGCTGTAGGTAGCCTCCCGGGAAGAAGATATTATGGCCCATGTAGAGGGGTTTTTGAACGTGTATACGTACCCTTTTACGTTGGGTCCTCTCGACCGACTCGTTCTCGAGTTCTGTCAAATATATCGAGTTACTTTGGCTCAGATCCATCCATCTTTCTGGCAGATCGTGCTGATGATGAGCTTTTCGCCGAAAAGGCTGAGCTCGAGTTCACTCTTAGTCACCTCATTATATTGTATCGGCCTTTGCATTATTGAGGTCTAATCACATTACGACACCGATCCACCAAGCCCTTTATTGCCAGTGATGAAAAGGACAGGGATCAAGAGTGGATGAGTCGGTTTGTTCGAGTGAGGACTGTTGATATCATTCCTGCGGAGTTCCTGCCCTTTCTTGAGAAATGGAATTTCAAACGTAAGTGACATGCTGTACTTTATTTTTTGTTCTCGGTGTAGGTAGACTCAGTAAAATAGTTTTCTTTCTTTCTCCGCAGCGATCCCGTGGATGCCAAATAAGGCCCCCGATCTTGCGGGCTGGGCCCGTAAACTGGAGGCCTCTTCAACTTATGATGAGCGCAAGTGGCGAGACTTGTCGAAAGGCAAATAGGAGGCTAAGCACCATGGTATGTGCTATGCAGTCTTTCTATCGAAGAGTGATTTCCTTTACGTACACTAACTTCTTGGTTGCAGGCATCATCGAGTTTTCTAAGGCGAGGCCGTCCCCTTTCGAGGAGGAGGAAAGACCTTTGACTTCCAATCCATTTAAAGACAATAAGAGAAAAAGATCCACGGAGGACGAGGATACTTATAGCAAAGCAGGACCCGCTCGGGGGTGTGGGGAGGATGCATCCAGTGACGAAGACCTTATATTCATTGGTCGATTTATGGATGGCAACGTGTGTGAAGAGGACAGATCTAGGTCGGTGGCTCAAACCAGGAGGCCCCCCGAGGTTGTTGAGCATGCTGGGCTCGAGGCCCCTAACCTCGAGGGAGAGGTTTCACAAGAGAGAAGGGGTGAAGGTTCTTCATTACCCGATCTGGCAGCTGGTCCTCAGATGTCGGGGAGCACTCCGAAGGAAATGGGCTCCGACGTGCCTCCGCCTAATCAGAGCGCCCCGAGTTGCTCTACCAGGGCCGATGAGACCGAATCGGTAGATGCGAAATCGACTTTCGAGGAAGCTCAGCTGCTCTATGGTGAGTTTTGAAGTCATTATAAGTTTTCTAACTTCGTACTTCCTTCTTTTAAACTGAACTTTGTTTCTCACAGGCCTTCGATAAACTCAATTCTGAGCTGCTTCACTGTGAGGCTAAGTTGCGTAAAGCCTTAAATGGGGAGGAATCACTCAGGGTCCTTTGTGACAAGAAGGCAAGAGAGCTAATACACCTTCGATCGGAGTTGAACCGAAGTCATGATTACGAAGGCAACCTCGAGAGACAGGTAACCTCTATTTTGAGAGAACACAGGCTTCTTATCCCATCTTTGGAAACTAACGTATAAGTATATTAGTTGCAGAAAAAGAAAGAGACGCTGGGACGCCTTCGGGGCGAAGTCAACCAGGTCAATTCTGAACGCAACAAATTGAAGGCACATATAGATGCTCATGTTGCGGTCAAAAGGAATGCTTTGGATAAGGCCTCTTCCCTCGAGATACAACTTCTTAATGCTAGAGAAATCAGCTCGATCCAGACGAGCAAAAGTGCTAAGCTTGAAACAGATCTTTTGAAGATGAAGGTCGAAGTTGTGGACGCTCGGGCCGAAGCCGAGGAGGTCCGAGCAAAGGCCGATAAGAAGGTGGCCATCTATCTAAAATATGCTGCGGAAGCTCGTATGTAGCTGGGGGAGGGGGCTTCTGATAGATAGATGAGGAGCAATAAGTATGCCTGATGCAGATCTTGGAGGGAAACCCTCAAAGAGATTCATGCTAAGGGCTTCAATCTCTCGGAAGAGGTAAATCAGGCCAAAGCGGATGAGATCGATGCCAAGTTCTTCATTTCTATTGATGTCGACGCTGACACTTGAAGATAACGAGGAAAAGGCCGTTGAGGGAGCTGGTCCCGAGGGGCTGACAAAGACATAACCCCCGAAGGGGGGGGGGGGGCTAAGTCCCCGAAGATAGACTAGGTCTTTCATTCTTTCTTTGTATAAGGGGCTTCCCGTGGGGGCGTTGTATGTTTGTACCATTACATATAAAAAAGAAACCTCTCGGTTTTCCCTTTACATAAATTTCCACTTGCTCGTGTCTTTGTTTATGTTTTGAGTTTTGATGCTTGCCGATAATTAGTCCGATATGTTGGACTTTGAGAAAACAACTCTTAGGTTGTGCTTGATGAGTAATTGATAATAGCTGACCGTTTAGGGATCGATCCTCGAAGCAAGTTTTGACTCGGGCTCAGTGACCCTTAGGTTTTCAACATATTGGCCCTTAGGATCTTTAGCTCGGCCCTGAGGCTCCGTGGATCGGCCCTGAGGCTCTTTAGATTGGCCTTGAGGCTATTTATGTTGGCCCTGAGGCTCTTTAGGCTGGCCCTTAGGCTTTTACGCATTGGCCCTTAGGCTCTTTTTAGATTGGGTCGATACGACCTCTAGTATGGATATAGTTTTCCCTCATTTTGGCTAAAGAGTTTTGAAGTTTTGATTATGCCTTGGCATGTTTTGTGTTCGCCTGACTCTTCGATGGCTCAAACGAGAACCCCGATTATGAGTCGATATGTGACGATGGTTGAGTACCTCGGGAGGTTCTCTTGAAGGCTGATTTTTGAAGCCTTTTTACTGAAGGCTGATTGTTTCGAAGCCTTTTTATTGTTTCGAGCTGATGTGATCGAAGCTATTTTGCTTATGCCGAGGGTAGCCTGATTAACCGGTTCTTTTCGAAGTATTTGAAGGCCTTTAGTTTTATGGCGGCAGGCGGACGTCTCCGAGCCACATTAATTTGGCTGGAGCCTTTTCGATATGACCGTAGTCTTTAGTCCCCGGGTGAGATGACCTCGACATCTATATCGAGGGTATGCCTTTTTAGGGGTCTTAAAAGTTCGGATATATAGCCTTGGCCTTAATATCGGGGTTATGCCTTTTTGAGGTCTTATAATTTGATGTCGCCTCATAGAGGGCTTACTAGCTCGAAGTTGCCTCGTTGAGGTAATAAATTTGATGTCGTCTCATGGAGGGCTTACTAGCTCGAAGTTTCCTCGTTGAGGTCTTATAAACTTGAATTTTTGATGACTCGATGAGCTGGCTGTTGATGACAGTCCTCGAGTGTTTGAGAGTATTTTGCCCTTGAGCAGTTTCATGAGAATAGTAAACTTCTTTTGAGGCACAAAGTATTTTGATGACTAAGAATGCTTATTTGAATACTTGATACATGCGTACATGTTTTTTTCCTTCAGGGGCTCGACTATTCTACATGGACACGGTTCATTTGACCGTTTGGTCCATTACAACATTGGTCTGTCGAGGCCTTCTTCGACATAACTTGATTTCTTCGAAAGGGTAGCCTCGAAGGGTGCTGCCCTCAGTATTCGAGGTTGATTGAAAAGAAGCCTTGAATATTTGTTGAGTTCTCCTTAGGTAGCATATAGGTGTTTCCTCGTTAAAAATCTTGCCGGTAAAACCCATTTGGGATAAAACCCGATCTAAGGGAAAAAGAGTGCAACACATGCTTTAAAACCCAAGGTCTTCGAGCTAGAGGGTGCTTCGACTCCACTCAATCGAACACCTGCAATAAGTTAGTATAAAACATAAATGAAAAGGGAGAGGGTTGTACCTTAGCAATGATAGGGTTCGAGCCTCGATATGCTTCAATTGCTTGCTCCGAGGATGCGGCACATTCCTTTATTCACTCATTCGGGTGCATTCGAAAATGTAGGTTATTGTTGCTACTTGGCTGTTTGCTTGTCTTTTGGCTCCTTCGAGGTAGAGGGTGTCGATGCCGGTGCCACGTCATGTACCGCGAACATCTCTCTTGCTGTATGCTGCTCCCCAAACACTATTTTCACTCTGTCCTTCGTTGGAAACTTCATCATTTGATGAAGGGTTGACGTCACCGCTCTCATACTATGTATCCATGGCCTTCCGAGTAAGGCATTGTATCTCATGTCACCTTCGATGACATGAAACTTGGTGTCTTGAATTGTACTGGCCATGCTAACTGGGAGGATGATTTCCCTTTTGGTTGTCTCGCTCGCCATATTGAATCCATTAAGGACTCGAGAGGCGGGCACGATCTGATCGAGAAGTCCGAGCTGCTCCACCACCCTCGACCTGATTATGTTGGCCGAGCTACCTGGGTCCACGAGTACACGTTTAATTTGAAATTTATTCAAAAGGAAAGAAATTACCAATGCGTCATTATGAGGTTGAAACAAGGTCTCGATTTCCTCTTCGCTGAATGAAAGAGCATCTTCTGGTATGTAGCTTCGAGTTCGCTTTTCCCTGGTGATGGATACTTTTGTTCGCTTGAAAATGGGTCCCTGTGGGACGTCGACTCCTCCGATGATCATGTGGATGATGTGCTGAGTTTCTTCTGGTTCGTTTTTTCTATTCGCCTCTGATGCGAGACTAAATTGCATAGTTTAACATGTGATATACCTTACATTTTATGCGCAT
>MDKJ01073176.1:0-28432 GCA_005239525.1 Nicotiana knightiana | reverse complement strand
TAATTAAACTACAAAGTAAGGAAGAAAATATGTACAAATTGATGTTTTGCCTTCGATTCACACTAATATCGAATCTCTGTCAATCTCTGTGAATCTCCCTTTGTAGTTGTGTTTTAGGAGTCTATTTATAGGTTTAGGGTCAACCCTAACCGTGTAGGAGACTTCTATTTCAATTAGAAAACACTTAAACCCGTCAAAACTCGATTTCTGGCCGACTGGGGACCCTGGCGTTTGGACCCAAACGCCTGGCTAACGCCAGGCCAGGGCTGGCGTTTCAGCCCAAACGCCTGGCTAACGCCAGGGTGGGGCTGGCGTTTCAGCCCAAACGCCTGGCTAACGCCAGGCAGGGTCAGTGTGTTTGGCTCTGTCGCCCGGCTATCGCCCGGGTGTCTCCTTTCGCGTATTTTTCGACGTATTTGCATCCTTTTAGCTCCGTTTCCATCTCCACTTCACCTACACATGAAATAAACTCCATTAAGCACATAACAAGTGTAATTTTATCATTAATGCGCATAAAATGTAAGGTATATCACATGTTAAACTATGCAATTTAGTCTCGCATCATCTATTTTTAAGGGTAAACATTTTAGCACCCACCATGAGACTAAGGATAATAGTGGTATTTTGATACAAATTTCCATAACACACTCTATTTTACGCTTGTTCTTTGAGATTTTAATTTCAGGCCAACTTAAGAATGTCAAACTCTCAATCTGCTCACTTGAACGTTGATGCTGAGTCTAGCCACCAAGGCGAAAACAACAATATTGTACCTAGCAACGAGGTGCCCCCTGTTGACCCTAACGGAGTCCCAATTACGGACCCAATCGATGCTAACTCACACGTGGCCATCGATTCAAACCTGCCGACTGACCCCGAGAACAACGTTTGTGGAGTATCCCGATCAACGGGAGGTACACACGACGGTGAAGGTGATGGGATCAATCTTCAGGTGATCTTCGAAATGTTACAAGCTCAGCAGACGGCGATAGCTTAGCTGCAGAATCAAAGTCGCAACCTTAGAAGAATCGAGTTTGAACCATCCCGGAAAAACACCCGAAGAAATGAACAAGTCACAGAAAGGCTGGGTGAAGTTGAGCCCGGGACCAAGCCCGAAAAAATAAATATGCTTGAGGAACTGACATCGCAGGTAGAATCGGGGGAAAAGAAAATTGAGGCCAACGACAAAAAAGTGGAGACCTATAACTCTAGAGTAGATCAAATCCCAGGAGCGCCCCCGATATTCAAAGGCCTGGACTCCAAGAAATTTGTCCAAAAGCCTTTCCCCCAAGCGCGACACCGAATCCAATCTCAAAGAGTTCCGTATGCCCGAATTTTGAAGTATAACGGAACCACATATCCAAATGAACACGTGACTTCCTACACATGTGTCATAAAGGGAAACGACTTAAAAGATGACGAAATTGAGTTGGTTTTGCTGAAAAAGTTCGGAGAAACCCTGTCAAAAGGAGCAATGATATGGTATCACAACTTAGCCCCTAATTCTATTGATTCGTTTTCTATACTTGCAGATGCCTTTGTAAAAGTGGACGTCGGGGCCACCAAGGTCAAGACCAGAAAGTCAGACCTTTTCACAGTAAAACAAAGAGATAACAAAATGCTTAGGGAATTGATGTCCAGCTTTTAAATGGAACAAATGGACCTGCCTCATATTGCGGACGATCGGGCCGTTCAGGAGTTCACTCAAGGACTCAACCCCCAAGGCTCTTTGACTTCACAGTAGCTGAAACAAAATTTGATAGAATACCCGACGGTAACTTGGGCCGACGTCCATAACATATACTAATCAAAAATCAGAGTCGAGGATGACCAACTCGTGGTCCCTTGCGGGTCCGTTTATCCCATCAGAAATAATGATAGGTCTAAGAGATTCGTCAATCATGAATCAAGACCGATCAGGAATCGGTACCAACCGTATAGCGGAGATCGAGCGGGTAGCGGATTCGAACGTAACCCTGCGTGAAATGAAAAAGGAATGATCGAGGCCATAATAGTCAGGGACTCATGAGCAAAACCTGTTTCGACAGGTCACTCGGGGCCAGAGAGGCACCGAGATTATCGGAATATAACTTCAATATCGGCGCTGCCAACATCGTATCTGCCATTGCGCACATCTAAGATACCAAGTGGCTTCGGCCATTGCAATCCGACCCTAACCAAAGATACCCTAACCTAATGTGTAAGTGTCATGGAACTCATTGTCGCACGACGGAATACTGTCGACAACTAAGAGAAGAAATGGCCCGGTTATTCAATAACGGGCACCTCTGAGAATTTCTGAGTGATTGAGCCAAAAATCACTTCAGGAATAGGGACTCCAACAAACAGACCGAACAAGAGGAATATCAACACGTCATTAACATGATCATTGGTGGAGTCGATGTCCCCCAGGGACCAATGCTAAAGCGCACTAAGGTGTCCATCACAAGGGAAAAACGAACCCGAGATTATATCCCAGAAGGGACCATTTCTTTCAACGATGAGGACGCTGAAGGCATCGTACAACCGCATAATGATGCACTGGTAATATCTGTACTTATAAATAAATCTTGAGTTAAGCATGTGTTAATTGATCCAGGTAGCTCGACCAATATCATCAGATCGAGGATCATAGAGCAGTTGGGTCTGCAAGACCAAATAGTGCTGGTAGTTCGGGTTTTAAACGGATTCAACATGGCATGCGAAACTACTAAAAAGAAGATAACCCTGCCGTTGAACACCACGGGGACCATTCAGGAAATGATGTTCTATGTGATCGAAGGGGATATGAGGTATAATCCTCTATTCAGAAGGCCATGGATTCAAAGAATAAGGGCAGAGCCCTCGACACTACACCAGGCACTGAAGTTCCCCACACCGGGAGGGATCAAAATGGTTTACGAAGAGAAGTCGACCGCAAAAGAAATGCTCACGGTCGATGAGGTGATCCCAATTTCTGCACTCTCGACATCAAAGAACACGGAGCCGGTTAGGAATGAAGAAACTAAAGCAATCACTGGTACCAGCCCCGACCAAAACAGAGAAGCAAGAAGCATGCGAGGATGATGATTACGAAATCCCTAGGTAGTTCATAGCCCCTGATGATTCTGATGAAACAAAATCAACGGTTGAGGAGCTGGAGCAAGTAATAATGATCGAACACTTTCCCGATCGAAGGTATACCTAGGCACGGGGTTAATCCCCAACTCAAGTTGAGCTTGAATCCGAAGTTCCACCTGGTTAAACAAAACAGGAGGCCTCAGTCTGAAATCAAGCATGCATTAATCAAACACGAGGTACCCAAAATCCTTAAAATAGACTCCATTCGGGAAGTCAAGTACCCGGATTGGTTAGTTAATGTAGTGGTAGTTCCTAAAAAGGGGAATAAGCTAAGAATGTGCGTAAATTAGGTACCACATGTCACACCTCCTTTTTCCTGAAGGGGGATAAGGGAGTTTTTCCAATTAAAGTGACATAACCGAAATGTGATTATTTATTTATTTTTTAGAGTCGCCACTTGGAATAATTATGATGTCCCAAGTCGCCGATTTATTTTAAATCACAAATCCAGGAAATTTTTGACTCTGTTTAAAATTCTGCGAAATCAGAAGACCGGCTAAGGAATTCTGTTAACTTGGGAGAAGGGGTTAGGCACTCCCGAGTTCCGTGATTCTAGCATGTTCTCTTTAATCATACCTGGCTTAATTAAATTTGAAGGTGAATTTTACTCGACCTTAATTCTAAAGTATTTCAACTCTTTATTCATCCTCAAAAGTGTCTTGTTCTCAGTTATCCAATTCAAGCTTAAATCAATTTTCTAAGATCTGACCAAAATTTCCGCATGCATGTCATATCACTGAACTAGCAGGAAAAGAACTGAGCATGGAATGACACAAAAAGACAAACTGTATTTCATTGAGTAAAGGATGGAAGGGTTTAACAACAAGAAAAACAACCTAAAATCCGAGTTGTAACCCTAAAATAACCCGGATAATGAAAATAACAACAGAACAAACAGACAAGACTCACACAAACAGAATAGAGGTATTGTCACGACCCCAAATCAATATAGGTCGTGATGGCGCCTATCGTGAAGCTAGGCCATCCAACTACTGAGAGTAACACACAAAACCGTCTGTTTAATGTCACAAGTCAAAGTGACTCATTTAAGGTCCCTGTTTTAAAGATATAATTATCAGCAGTAAAAACACAAAATCAAATCTAACCACAACCCAGCACCCGGATACAACTGTCATGAGCATCTAAAGAGATAAATACAAAAATCTGATAACAAGCCCCTATTAGTACAATTCGGAGAATACTAGAGATCTACGAGCTAAGAAAGGAAAAGAAGGCCAGCTGGGGACGCCGAGCAACTACCTCTAACCTCGAGCAACCTCCGAGCAAAGGAGAAATCAGCTAACGCTCAAATTTGGTACCTGGATCTACACACAAAGGTGCAGGGAGTAACGTGAGTACGCCAACTCAGTAAGTAACCAAAGTAACTAAAGACTTGAGTGCAAAGACGAGCATTTAAAAGTGATAGTTTCATAAAGAAAAACATGTGCCAATGAAAACAAATAGAGTAATCAAAAGACTACATTTACCAAATACTTTACGAACTCCAATTCCCCTTCTAAACTCGCATAAAACATTAACTCAACGTTTATTAAAGAGACTCAGTGTAAAATGAGTGAGAAACAATGATCTCATACTTTATAGCCTCTCGGGCACAATATCACTCATACGTAAGGTCCCTCACCCACTCGTGACTCCTCTATCAATACTCAATGCTCAACCTCAGAACTCTCACTCAACAGGTACCATGTATCTACACAAACTGCTGCGGCGTGTAGCCCGATCCAAATAATATATGTATATGCTGCGGCATGCAACCCGATCCAAATAATATATGTATATGCTGCGGCGTGCAGCCCGATCCAAATAATAGTCGACTGCGCTCACTGGGGGTGTACAGACTCCTGGAGGGGCTCTTACATCCCAAGCGCTATATCGCTGCGGCGCGCAGCCCGATCCTCTATATATATATTGCGGCATGCAGCCCGATCCATATAATATCTATATATGCTGCGGCGTGCAGCCCGATCCATAACTATCCTCACAAACTCGGCTCTCGGACTCACTCAATCACCCTTTGAAGCCACTTGGGTAACTCATCTCAACATCACGGGACTCTGCCCCAAATACCTCACAATATTCTAGCTCATTGGGATAATAGTGAAAAAGTAACAAGTAATAAACATGACTGAGTTCACAATTTTCTATCAAAAATAGTGTGAGGATAGTGTAAAAATACCCCTGGGGGTCTAAACAAATCGGCACAAGGACCCAAACATGGCATACTGCCCATAATATAATATAAACCTCAAAACAAATACAGGACATCTTATGATTTCAAATCAAATATGCGGCATAATAGTCGCCACGGACGGACCAAGTCACAATCCCTACCGGTGCACGCCCACAAGCTCATCACCTAGAATGTGTGTCACCTCATTTACCAAAAACAAAGTGAAATACCGGGGTTTCATACCCTCAGGTCTACAGTTACAATCGTTACTTACCTCAAATCGGCCCGAAACTACTCCGCGGTGCTCTTGCCCCTCGAAACGGCTCCCAAATGCTCCGAGTCTATCAAAATCAGATTAATAACATCAAGATATGCTAGGAAGACAAAACCCATTCGAAAATTATCACAATTGGGCACAAATCCCGAAATTGGTCAAACCCAGCCCCCGGGCTCACATCTCAAAATTCGATAAAAATCACAAAACTAGAATCCTCATTCCCTCACGAGTCTACCCATATCAAATTTACCAAAATCCGACCTCAATTGCCCACTCAAATAATCAAAAGAAATTCCCAAATTTTCCTTTAATTTTTCCCAATTTCCACTTTAATTCCTCAAATAACATGGTAAAAATCAAGGCTAAACCATGAAATTAACCCAAATGTGATTGAAGAACACTTACCTCAAAAACTCCACTGAAAATCTTCTCCAAATCCTCCTTCTCCAGAGCTCTCTAATGGTCTTTTGAGTTATGGCCTAAAACCCTCATTTTTGAAACTTAAACTTTCTGCCCAGCTATTTCCTTCATCGCGATCGCGGAATTTGCCTCGCGATCGCGAAGCAAAAAAATGGACTGGCCCACAACTTACCTTATGCGATTGCAGAAACACTCACGCGATCGCGGATAACAATCTCCCAAAGCAACGCGAACGCGACCCTTACTATGAGATCGCGTAAAGAAATTCCTTCCCCTCACGACAGCTCCAAATCCTTCTTCACAAACGCAACCTCAGCCACGCATTCCCGATAGCCAACTGGATAGACCCTCGCGATCGCAGACCCAAATTGGCGATCACATAGAATAATTTCCCAGTTGCCCTCAACAGATCTACGCGATCTCGGCCTCACTCTTGCGATCGCGTAGAAGGAAACCAGCAGCATAAAATGCATCATCAACATCAGTCTCTTTAAAGCCAAACACACTCCGATAACCACTCGAAACTCACCCGAGGCCCTCGGGACCTCAACCAAATATACCAACATATCCCATAACCTCATTCAAACTTATTCAAGCCTTCAAAATACCAAAAACAATGCAAAAACACCAAAATCACATCAAATTCAAGCGTATGAACTTTGAAATTCCTAAGTTCCACCAAGGATGCCGAAACCATCCAAAACACATCCGATTGACCTGAAAATTTGCACACATATCCAAAATAATAGTACAAACCTACTCCCACTTCCGGAATTCCATTCCGACCTCGATAGCCTATTTTCCACTACCGACCGGAAATCGCCAAAAACCAACTTTCGTCAATTCAAGCCTAATTCTACACCAGACCTCAAACCATATTTCGAACACACTCCTAAGTCCCAAATCACCTAACGAAGCTATTCAAGCCATAAAATCTACATTCCGAGGTTGTTTACCAATAAGTCAACTCCCAGTTGACTTTTTCAACTATTAGGCCAATTTAAGAGACTAAGTGCCTCAATTCTCACCACAACCACCCCGAACCCGAGCCAACCGACCCCACACATCATAATTAGGCTAAGAAACATATGATAAAGCATAAATAGGGAAAACGGGCTAAAATTCTAGGAACGACCGGCCGGGTCGTTACATCCTCCCCCTCTTAAACAAACGTTCGTCCTCGAATGGGTCTAGAAACATACCTGGAGTCTCAAATAAGTGAGGATATCTGCTTCGCATCTCCTGCTCGGTCTCCCAGGTGGAATCATCCACCGGCTATCCTCCCCACTGAACCTTCACTGAAGCTATATCCTTAGACCTCAGCTTCCTGACCTGACGACCCAAAATAGCCACTGGCTCTACCTCATATTACATATCGCCCTCGAGCTAAACCGTGCTGAAGTCCAAAACATGAGACGGGTCACCAACATACTTCCGGAGCATCGAAACATGGAACACCGGATGAATACTCGATAAGCTGGGTGGCAAGGCAAGTCTTTAAGCCACCTCTCCAATCCTCTGCAACACCTCAAATGGCCCAATGAACGGGGGACTCAACTTTCCCCTCTTCCCCAAGCTCATAACACCCTTCATGAGTGACACCTTCAGCAACACCTTCTCCCCAACCATGAAAGACACATCTCGGACCTTTCGGTCCGCATAAATCTTCTGCCTAGACTGCGCCGTGCGAAGCCGCTCCTCAATCAACTTTATCTTACCCAATGCATCCTGAACCAAATCTTTGCCCAATAGCCTAGCCTCGCCCGGCTCAAACCAACCAACCGGAGATCTACACCTCCTACCATATAAAGCCTCATACGGAGCCATCTGGGTACTCGACTGATAACTATTATTATATGCAAACTCCGCGAGCGACAGAAATTGGTCCCATGAACCCCCGAAATCAATGACACACACACGCAGCATGTCCTCCAGAATCTGAATAGTACGCTCCGACTGCCCGTCGGTCTGAGGATGAAACGGGGTGCTCAACTCAACCTGAGTACCCAACTCTCTCTCCACGGCCCTCCAAAACTGAGATGTGAACTGAGTACCTTTGTCGGAAATTATAGAAACTGGAACCCCATGCAATCGAACAATCTACCTGATATAAGTCTCAGCTAACCGCTCCGAAGAATAAGTAGTACCAACATGAGTGAAGTGCGCGGACTTGGTCAGCCGATCCACAATAACCCATATAGCATCAAACCTCCTCGAAGCCCGTGGAAGCCCAACTACAAAGTCCATGATAATCCGCTCCCACTTCCACTCCGGAATATCTAATCTCTGAAGTAATCCACCTCGTCTCTGGTGATCATACTTGACCTGCTGACAGTTGAGACACTGATCCACAAACTCAACAATATCCCTCTTCATCCGCCTCCACCAATAATACTGTCTCAGATTCTGATACATTTTCGGTGCACCCGGATGGATGGAATACCGCAAACTATGGGCCTCTGCTAGAATCAACTCTCGGAGCCCATCCATATTGGGAACGCAAATCCGGCCCTGCATCCTCATGACCCCATAATCACCAATAAACACATCCCTGGCATCACCTCGACGGACCCTGTCATGAAGAACGAGCAAGTGTGGATCCTCATACTGGCGTGCTCTAATCTGATCATAAAGAGAAGACCTGAAGGCTACACAAGCCAATACCCGGGGGGTCTCTAATAGATCCAATCTCACCAACTGATCTGCTAAAGCCTGAACATCAAGTGCTAAAGGTCGCTCTGTTGCTGGTAGGTATCCTTCTGCTTAAGCAGATGCTGCAAACTATGGTGATCAGTCAAAATCTCACAAGGTACTCTATACAAATAATGGCGCCAAATCTTCAAGGCATGGACAATGGCTGCTAGCTCAAGATCATGCACTGGATAGTTCTTCTCGTGCACCTTCAACTGTCTGTACGTGTAGGCAATCACCCTACCGTCCTGCATCAAAAGCGCTCCAAGGCCAACTCTCGAGGCATCACAATAAACTGTATAAGAATCTGAACCCGTAGGCAAAACCAACACCGGAGTTGTAGTCAAAGCTGACTTGAGCTTCTGAAAGCTCTCCTCACACTCCTCCATCCACCTGAATGGAGCACCCTTCTAGGTTAGTCTGGTCATAAGTGCTGCAATAGATGAGAATCCCTCTATAATACGGCGATAGTACCCTGACAAACCAAGGAAACTGCGAATCTCGATAGCTGATGACGGTCTAGGCCAGCTCTGCACCATCTCTATCTTCTTCGGATCAACCTGAATACCCTCACTGGACACCACGTGCCCCAAGAAAGCTATTGAATCAAGCCAGAACTCACACTTCAAAAGTTTTGCATACAACCTCTTCTCTCTCAGAGTCTGAAGCACAGTCCTCAAATGTTGCTCATGATCCTCTCGAGATCGGGAATATACCAAGATATCGTCAATAAACACGATGACGAAGGAGTAAAGATAAGGTCGGAACACACTGTGCATCAGGTGCATGAAGGCCGCTAGGGCATTGGTCAGTCCGATGACATAATCAGAAACTCATAATGACCATATCTAGTCCTGAAGGCAGTCTTCGGGATGTCGGGACCCCGAATCTTCAGTTGATGATAGCCAGAACGCAAGTCAATCTTGGAAAATACCCTGGCACACTGCAACTGATCAAACAAGTCATCAATACGAGGCAAGGGGTACCAGTTCTTCACCGTAACCTTTGTTCAGCTACCGATAATCAATACACATACGCATAGAGCTATCCTTCTTCTTCACAAATAACACCGGTACACCCCAAGGTGACACACTAAGCTGAATGAACCCCTTATCTAGGAGTTCCTAAAGTTGCTCCTTTAATTCCTTTAACTCTGTTGGTGCCATACGATAAGGTGGAATAGAAACAGGCTGAGTGTCTGGCACCAGGTCAATACCAAAATCAATGTCCCAGTCAGGTGGCATGTGTCGCGCACCTTTTTTTCCTCCTCCTCAGCGGAAGATCGGGTTCATGACATTGGTTGGGACAACTTTTTCCTTTTGGGAAAGGGGTTTTCATATTTTGAAGAGTCGCCACCTAACAATTTTAAGAGTGCGTTAGGGCACCTAAGGGGTTTAATTACAACTACGTTGCTAACCAGAGACTTGGGTAAGGGCTTGAAATTATCCTAAGGGGAAGGTGTTAGACACCCCTCTGGATCCACAAGTGTGGTTCCCGGCTAAATGGTTTCGTGAATTTGTACAAATAGCAAATAACAAGTAAAGGCTCAAATAAGAGGGGATTTAAGTCTTAAGCATACAGGTGTTTAGAAAAACAGTAGGGGTAATTACAAACTATCGTTACAAGTGTCCTAGGTTTATAATAATATGGATCACATCAATGCAATACCCGGTAATCACTCCTCAAAGAGAGGCTACACGTGGTATTAGCGTACCGATTATCATATGCATATTCTACCCTTCCCACCCCGTGAAGGTAATTAAAGCGTTTGTTGGTCACGGATTCTATTGCGTGCTATTACACGTCCCATCATACCAGTCCTGGAGGAGGTTAGGACTACTATCCTAAAGGGTAGGTACTAGGCAGACCCTCAGAAAAGGGGTAAAATTCTAAGGCGACAAGCAAAGAACATGTAGGACTGCAGTCAGTAGGAAACACATAGGAGCATATAGGAGGCCCAAATTTTCCTCCGCAGGTAATGCATATAATTAGCACGAATCAAACACATATAAGGGCAGTATTGTTAATTAAGATCCTAAGACATGGTATCTAGGTGAATTCAGAGGATAAACAGATAGGCAGACTTGTTTTATAACTCAAAAAAACATGCTCTTAATCAGTTTGCCTACTGATTTAAAAGTACCTATTAGTGTCAAGCAGCACACACAAGAGAGAGACAGATTTCTAAACTTCTTGGAAATTTAGTCACCTAAGGCTTGCCTAGGCGGGGGACAATGTATATTAACAGAATTATTAGAAGCACTGTTGCAAATTGTTACCTAAACATGTTGTTCTAGGTTGTTCAGAACACAGAAGCATTACCAGTTGTTTTTAGAGAAAACTGAGTGAGGTTGTTATACCTTTTTTTTATACATCAGTAATTAGACTAAATGTAGTTGAGCGATTAGGACCCTATAACATGATATCTAATGCACAGGTAGAGATGAAGAATGATGCATATGCAGAATTCCTACGCATGATTTCTAAATGCTCAGTAATCACAGTATTAATCATGGTTTCAGAAGATGTTGGAGTGATAACTTATTTTAATGTTGTTTAGCCTAGGACAAGATTTCTAAGCGTACATGGAAGTGTAGAACATGATAGTAGAAAATACCATTTATTAGCAGGATTTTTCTAAGTAAAAGTGAACATGCCGAAACAGTAGGTATGAGACCTAATAAACATGATTTCTAATGTATGAATTTGAACATATGTGCCTAAACATGATCTCTATTGCACAGATAGGAAATAAAGTCTAATAGCATGATTTCTATCCCTTTAATAGCTAATGCATGCGTAGCTACCCCTCCCTTTTCACTATCCATCCCCAGAGTTGTTTGCATATTGTTACAGGCCAGAGAATTATGAATTACACAACCAAAGGAAAATAAGAAGTTACTTCTATAGGGAGCCTTCAATTAGGCCCAGATCTTCCAAACCTCAATGCCTTATGGTATTTCATAGCCTTTCATAGTCCGGGTGTGTCAGAGTTCCCTAAGGACCTCAAGGGTTTCCGGACAGTGCTCGCACCCAGACATAGCCAAAGAGTTAAACATGTGCAGTGTGGAAGTGCCAGCCTTGTGTGTCAGAGTTCAGAGGGTACTCAAAGGGTCCCCAAAGCAGTGCTCACATGAAGGGGGCTGAACTTAGACTTCTAAGAGTATATATGAAAGTGCTTTTACTTAAAAGGATTTAAGTAAGGAACAATTTTGAGAAAAGGGTAAGTAAGAAAACAGTTTTTTGAAGAAGGAAATGGAAGCTTAACATCACAAATGACCAAGGATAGTCCAACAAGCACAAACAAGGGTAATGGGATTAGGGAAAAATACAGAGCATGTAAGGGCATACATACAGCAGGCAGATACACACACAGACATGTCTAGAGGATCAGGGGGTACAGTGCTAGGTCAGATTAACACCTAAGGCCATGGTCAAACTAATGTACCAGTCATAGGCATGTAAGAAATAGGTGCTAAGTGTACAGAAACATGCTGGTCATAAACAAATAAATCCTAATTTAAACATGCAGAGGGGAGTTCAGGATCCTAGATACATGCTGAAGAACAAGTAAGCAAGTTGGAAGCATGCTGAATTAAAACAGTAATGGAAGCATGTTGGTTTGAGGAACTGAAATCTAAATTAGAACATATCAGTGAAATGAAGAAAGCAGTAACACAAACAGGAAAGTAGGAGAATGCACAATAGTTAGGCTTGGCTTGCAGCCGACTAACCTAGAGTATTAGTATTTAGCACAGAAGAGAGAGCAGAAAGTCTTTTAAAATTGTGAGAGAGATTTTTGAACAGATTAGTTCGTGTCTTTGTCTGTGTATGAATAGAGTAAATATAGTTTTTGAAAACTTGATGAAAAATAAGGAAAGAACCAAAATTAACTAGTGATTGTGGGACTGAATACAATTAGTACCCAATTAGTACAAGTATCCCTCTAATCAAGGGAGTCAGTATTAAGTAAGGAAAGAACCATATATAGCTTAGAGGAATATAAGAAAAGTGTAAGTATAATAGGAAATTAGGTATCCCTTAATTGAAGGGGTTAAACTCAAACGGCTAGTAGGTAAAATAATAATTAAGGAAAGTTCTTATGCTTGTAACATATAAGGAAACAATTTCACCCCTAATTCAAGCATACAATTGAGACTAGGTTCAGAAGATATCACTTAAGGAAATAGTAATCAATTAACAGTTAATAAATTATATAACAAGGTAAGAAAAAAAAGTTGGAAATCAATAAGAACATCTCAGAAGAAATTAGATATTCGAAATTGGTACTAATTAAGGGAAGGCCTTATGTATCTAAGGAAACATTCAGAATCATCAGAGGATATCGTATGAAAAATCAGTATAGTACTACTCATAATCATTCAGGGATTCAAGGCGGTAATGATTCAAGCAGGGTGAACACACAAGAAGCAGCAGAATCAAAGACCCAATAGCATAGTGAAGCAATAATCACAAAGAAACAGGGATAACTCATGGGAAATAGACACACATACAAATCGAAAGAAAAAGACATGTTAAGAATTTAGAACACAGTGTTAAAACTAAATAAATCATGATCAAAAGTGATAAAACGTTTAAGCATATGAGAAAAATCACAACTTTGAGAAACTGTTTGAAGAAAAGGTTTCAGAAACCCTAAGTGAAAAACTTGTTTAAAAAATGGAAAACCTTAAGAAAAAAATGTAATAATACTCGTAATAAACCCGGATCTAGTGTAGATCTAAGAGAATAGGAAGGTTTTAGAAGAAAACATGTAAAAAGCCCCATGATATACACATATCTAAGACAGATCTAAAGGAGTCGTGAAAATACCAGGGGTTAGGGTTTCAGAGAGTTGAAAAAACAAGAAAAACCTTAAAGATGTCGCCAGCGTTAGCCGGAAAAGTCATGGCTCTTACTCAGACGGCCGGAGGAGGCCGGAAGATGGCATGAGGGACCATGGGTAGGATTTGAACCGCTCCAGGTTCACTTGAGGGCCTTAGGGTTCCATTAGACCGATGTAGGGTGAAGCAGTAACCGGAAGATAATGGGAGACCATAGTTTCCGGCGAGGGAACTAGCCGGAGAAGACGAACAAACTCCATTGGAGGTGGAGAGACAAGGGAAGGTACTAGAGAAAACCAGAGGGAACCAGAGAGAGAATGAGCGATTGGGAAATGAGGGTTCGGAGGGGGGGTAGGTCTGGGTTTAATTATGGTAGGTGGGATCTGCGCCGTTGATAAGAAATAATCAACGGCCGGGATTAGCCAGAGGGTTGGGTCGGGCAGGTGAGGTATTGGGCTTAGGTTTATTGGGCTGATTTTAAAAGGGGGTATTGGGCTGGTAGATTTAGGCTAAAATCGAAACTAAAAATGGCTATTAGTTAAATACCCAAAAAAATAGATAAATAATTAATAAAAAATAGCTAATAATTACATAAAATGAAATTAATGCTAGATAAATGAAATTAAGGTAATTAATGAGTATAAAAAATATATAATGAAATAATTATTGATTTAAATGGTATAAAATGTACAATTAGGCCATAGTTGTAAAATTGGAAAAGGATTTAATAAATTGGAAAAGGATTTAATAAAAATATGAAAATTTTTTGGAAAAATACCAGTTATTATAAAGAGTGATTTTGAAGGTATATATACAAATTAAAAAAATAATTTGAGTAAAAATTGGGTATCAACAGCATGCATGGCAGGTCTACAGGAAACACGTTCGGAAAGTCACGGACCACAGGAACCAAATCAATAGCGGGCGTCTCACCACTGACATCCCTCACAAAAGCCAAATATGATAAACACCCCTTTTTAACCATACTCTGAGCCTTCAGGTAAGAAATCACCCTGCTAGGCACATACTCAGAAGAACCTTCCCACTCAACCCTCGAAAATCCTGGCATAGCTAAGGTCATGGTCTTAGCGTGACAATCAAGAACAACATGACACGGAGATAAATAATCCATGCCCAATATCACATCAAAATCGACCATGATAAGTAACAGTAGGTTCACTCGGGTCTCCAGACCCCCAATAGATACCACACACGACCGATACACATGGTCCACAACAATAATATCGCCCACCGGAGTCGATACATGAACAGACGTAACTAAAGACTCTCGGGGCATATCCAGAAAATGGGCAAAATATGATGAGACATAAGAATACGTGGAACCAGGGTCAAATAAGGCCAAAGCATCTCGGTGACAGATTGAGATAATACCGGTGATCACTGCATCGGAGGCCATAGCATCTAGCCTGGCTGGAAACGCATATAAATGGGCCTGACCTCCACCTGCTCGACCTCACCCTCTAGGGCGGCCTCTAGCTGACTGACTACCACCCCTAGCTGCCTGGGTAGGTGGCGAAGTAACTGGAACTGAAGTCGAAGGCTGGCTCCTCAACTGAGATGGACCTACAAGAAGATGGGGGCACTGCCTCCTCATATGCCCGAACTCTCCGCACTCATAACAACTCCCTGGAGCTGGAGACGGGGACTGAAAGGAACCGCTGGCACCAGAATGGCCACTAGAAGAACCATGCATAGCGGAACCCTGAACTGATGGTGCTCGAGCTGTACCCTGGGCTGGAAGGGCACTGAATGAAGAACGGCCCGGCTGAGAATTGATGGGACCATGCCCCGGAGATGCACCACTATAGGCTGGGCGGCCTGGCTGAGGAGGCCTGAATGAACGGCCTCTACCATGCTGAAACTGTCCTCTGGAAGGAGCACCACTAGAACTACCAGATCCATAAGGCCTCCCTCTCCTCTCGCTTCTAGCGGCGAACTGACTCAATATCTCGAGCAATATCAACAACTAGCTCGAAAGTAGCACCTGATACCCTCTCCCGAGTCATCAATAAAATTTGGATCACAAACCTGAACTAGCCCAGATAATAGAAAGAAAAAATCAAAACAAGCTACCAAGACTCCTTCCTAGCGAGGAGGGAATGACTTTTCAAGTGTTAAGCTTGAACATTTAGCCACAAATATTCTCATCTGAATCACCAGGGCCTTCTCCAATTTCAAACTCATTAGCTTTAGTTGACAAGTTCCCGAGAGGATTCTGATACTCCATGTCACCACAAAGTGTGTATCACCATGTGCAGGTAAAGGATTCTGCGTGATATTCTGGGTGTCACTGTCTTGGATCACAATCAATTTTTCCTAGATCATCCTTTCTATTTCTCTTTTCAAATCCCGATAGTTTTCAACATTGTGACCCTGGGCATTGGAATGGTATTCACACCTTTTAGAAGAGCCAAAGCTTCTTGCACGTGGGTACACATGATTTGGAGGAATATGTGCAATCATGTCATAATGCTTTAACTTCTCAAATAAGCTTGCATAGGACTCTCCTATTGGTGTAAAATTATCTTTCATCCTTTGTTCCCCACTATACCCCTGGCATGGATGTGGGTTATAGGGCACTTGAAAATTTTGTGGAGGTTGGTGGAGCTTTTGCGGTGCTGGTGCTCGCCTTCTGGAGTGTCTTGGTGGCTGGGAAATATACTGAGGTGGATCAAAAGCGTATTGTGCGTTCTGTGGTGGATAGTAGTGCTCAGGGGAATCATCGGAAACCAGATGAGGCTGGTCATACCTTCAAGATGTTCTTCTAGGACCTCTTCTCGACCCCGATGTCATCATGATTTCTTCATTATTTTCATTCGTGTCACTAAAATTACCAAATTCAATTTGAACAGCCTGAGTTGCAGCTTTGAGAGCTGCTTGACTTATAATTTTTCCTGTATTAAAGCCATTCTCAACCATTTCCCCAATCTTGATTGCTTCCGAGAAGGATTTGCCAATTGAGGACATCATGTTTTGAAAATAATCTGGCTCTTGAGCTTGAAGGAAGACAATGATTAGCTCGTGGTCATCCATAGGTGGTTTAACTCTAGCCGCTTGCTCTCTCCATTTAATGGCATATTCCCTGAAACCTTCAGTCAGTTTCTTCTTCAGGTTGGAAAGGGAATTGCGGTCTGGAGCGATGTCGATTTGTATTGGAATTGTTTGACAAAGTCCTGGTCATGTCATCCCAGACATACCAGCGAGATGTGTCTTGATCCATAAACCATTCGAAGGCTACTCCCGTAAGGCTTTCCCCAAAATAAGCTATCAGTAATTCCTCCTTTCCTCCCGCACCTCTTAGTTTATTGCAATACCTTTTCAGGTTGGCTATGGAGTCTCCATGTCCATCATACTTTTCAAATTTGGGAGTCTTGAAACCAAGTGGCAAACGAACATCAGGGAACATGCATAGATCCTTGAAGGCAATACTCTTTTGGCTTGCCAACCCTTGCATGTTTTTCAACTGTTGTTCTAAGCTATTCACCCTTTGGGTCATTTCTTCATGTGCCATCTTTTGGGCAGGCTTCTCAATCTTTGCAGGAAGATCAAATAGGTACGAGTGGTACTCAGGAGAATGGTACTGTTCTTGATGAGTAGCAAATTGTGACCCATGACTTTTCTTCTGTACCACTGTTGGTTGTGGGATAGTGAAGACGGCATAACAATAGCGGTTATCTGATTGGTTGTCAATGGCACACTTTGGGAGCACGCAACAGAAGTTCCAGCTGTAGTCGTACAGTTGGGATAAGGACTGAACCCATGTGGATAGGTTTGATCAGGCAATGAAACCGGAATGACAGTAGTTGAGATGGGTGTGAACTCTGGGAAACCATGAGAAGAAAAGGGGGTCCTTGGCTATTGGCCCATGCTTGACACATTTCAGTCATTTTCTGTTTCAATACTTTATTTTCCTCAACCACAGTAGACTCTTGTTGAACCCTCTGACCCTGAGTCTCATGACCGCTTGTAACAGCTTCGATGTCAGTTGTCATTTTTCCCTTGGATTTTGAGTTTTCAGCTTACCACAACCGACCACCTCAAACTTTCTTCACAATTCAAAACAAAATACACATTAGAATGGACTCAGTCGACCCTTATTATTAACATTCTTTTTTTAATTATTTTTATTCACTTTTTTTTTCAAAGTCATTCGATCGAACCTGATGTGGGTCGCCTACATATCATGTGGGAACATGAATCAGATCTTGCATAATTAGGAAAGATTGGGAATAAAGTAAATAACCTAACTCTTTTATTTTATTTTTTTGAGAGTTTTTGAAAAGAAAGACTTTTAAAGAAGAAAGAAAATATTTTTTTTTGAATTTCATTTTTTTTTTTCAATTTTGAAAGAAAAACTTCTAAAGAAGAAAGGAAATATTTTTGGATTTTTGGAATTTTATTTTGAATTTATGAAAGAAATACTTCTAAAGAAAAAAAAAATTTGAATCTTGAATTTTCTTTTCAATTTTCGAAAGAAGAATGAAAATATTTTTGGATTTTTGGATTTTTTTTTGAACTTTTGGAAAAAAGAATTCTAAAAAAAAGCTAGAAAATATTTTTGGGATATTGATTTGATTTTCTTTTCGAATGAAAAACTTCTAAAATGAAAAAATATTTTTTGTTTTAAAGTTTTTTTTATTTGAGATTTTCTAAAGAAAGACTTCTAAAGAAGGGACTAAAGAAATTTTTTTTTTTTAATTTTTGATAATTGGGGTCTAAAAGAAAGACTTTCTAAAGAAGGAAGTAATGGAAGATATTTTTTGGACTTTTTGAAAATTGTGAGTCGGAACCGATGAGGTTTGCCTACCTATCTCACATCCGGTGAGAATCAGACCCGCGTAGTTCGCTGAAACTGAGTATTTTTCTCTTTTGATTTTTATGAAAATTTATCTTTACACCTCACGCCAGACTACTTCGAAAAACTTAGTAAAAAAAGGATTATTTGTATTAAACTAGGAGAATAATTTTTTGTTTTTTAATAATTCTGCTCAATTAATTTTCTAAAGTCGGTCAACAATGCAAGTAAGCCTTCCAAATAATGCAAGTACCACATAAAGTGAACATGATGGTCTCAAAGAGGATACCTATCATATACGGATCCGGCCCCAGTGTTAAGTTTCGCTAAGTCAAGTGCATGTGATGCAAATAAAGCGAACCTACTAGGGATATCCGGCATGAGGTTTGTTCTTCTAGATTTAAATCCTATTGGAGAAGGTATCTAGGCTGGCTTACTCGAGCGGACAACTCGAGCCGAGGAGGGTCAACGTACCCGTAGCGTTGCTTTCCGGCTTAGCTAGTGGTGCTCCCCGCCTAAAATATGTGTGACTAAAATCCTTCACCGAGTGACAAGCACCTCGGCTATCTCAAAGAAAGCGGGTTATGTCAAGCAAATGCCCAATTTTTAATTTCAAAAAGACTCAGAAGGGGGTGCGTGAGAAGACAGTTTATATGAACAATTCAATAACATCAAAGCGGTAAAAAACGAACAGGTAGCACATTAGGCACAAATAAATCACAATATATACAAAATTAATAAATCCAAATAAAAAGTCAACATGTACAAGCTCGAATTCTGGTTATCCCCAACAGAGTCGCCAGAGTTGTCACACCTCCTCTTTTTCCGAAGGGGGATAAGAGAGTTTTTCCAATTAAAGTAACATAATCGAAATGAGATTATTTATTTATTTTCAGAGTCGCCACTTGAAATAATTATGGTGTCCCAAGTCACCGGTTTATTTTAAATCCCAAATCGAGAAAATTTTTAACTCTGTTTAAAAGTCTGCCAAACCAGAAGACGGGGTAAGAAATTCTGTTAACCTGAGAGAAAAGGTTAGGCACTCCCGAGTTCCGTGGTTCCAGCACGGTCGCTTTAATCATATTTGGCTTAATTAAATTGCTTAACTACGTATTTTTGAACCTACGTACATTTTGCCTTTTACCGCTTTTTAAATTACTCGATTATTCGTAATTATGAAATTATTTTGAAACAAGTCACGCTTACATGTACTCATTTTATTTAGTGCACTTAAAACCATGTCATGCGTACGTGTACATAATTAATAGTCCTTAATTAATATTAAAATTATTTGGCCAAAGTCACGCGAACGTGTACCTTGGTTTTATTTTGAAAATCGACGCTTAAATCAGGTCACGCGTACGTGTACACAATTTATCACGCTTTATTAATATGAAGATTGTTTTTGGCCAGCGCGAACGCGTACCTTGATTTACTTTTGGGAATCATAATCGTGTCACGTGAACGTATACAGAATCACGAGGATAAATTAAAAGCGCGCCTAAAAATATACTAGTGGTGTTCATTATTCTTCCTGAACTTTAAAATTATTGTGAAGACCATGAATTATGGGAATTTTTATGGAGAAGCGTATGATTTATAAATTATTCATGAATTTAAGCACAAAATGTTGGTAGTAAGAAAAATGGATCGACTTGATCATTTACACCAAGTCTTGAACGACCCAATTTATTTAATAAAAAAAAATAATAATAATAATTTTAAAAAAACACCTTGGACCTTTCCCACTTGTCAGGCCCATTATTAAGAGGCCTAATATACTGAAACAACCAATTAGTAAATTCCAAACAAATCAAACCTCACTAATCTAAAAACCAAAAATCTCACTGCCCCTGTTATTGAAACAATTCATTAACATCTAACCATGAACACATTTTAGCTAGTTTTGGTTCACTTAAATCTAACAAATAGTGACCTGTTTCGTTATATATTCAAACTCCACAACTCAGTTGATAAATAAGAATTCATCTGTCAGTCAATCCAATTGATAAGGCACCTAAAATAATTAAAACAACATAACAATATGGCGAAGAAGAACAAATGCAACCAAAGCATGACGAACAAAGCTCATAAAGGAAATCAAAACAGAGACTCCATAGTCACAGTAAGAAGCTCCACGAAACAGAAAACCGACAACGGCGCCGAACGAAAGACGAACTAAAGGAAGAGAAAAAATTAACAAAATCATTCACTAAACTAACAAGATGAACTGGAGATAAAATAAGTGCGTAGAATATACCTCTATGCCACAAACTTTCTTCAATCAAATAAAAGCTTTCGTCTTTACACTTGAGCATCGCAGGCACAATAACAACAGGAAACTCGAACAAGAGACCATGACCGGAACTTTTTGAAACTCGACGACCATGACTCGATTCGGAAACTTTAGCGATGGTGTTTGGAGGTGGAAGACTAGTTTTTAGGACCGTTTTTCAGCTGATTTGCAGCAATTTTGGAGCTGGATTTTGGTGACTGTAAATTTTAGCTCGTTTCATGGCTGTTTAGTGGCGGAATTTCAGCTGGGTTTGGGACAGTTTTTCAGGTCATTTTTGGAGCTGTTTGAGGTCATTTTCTTGCTAAATTTTGCTCGGTAATTGGGGCTGTTTTTCAGCTCATGGTTGCTGGGTTTGGGGAGCATTTTGCAGCTCGTTTTGGAGCTATTTTGGCGTGATTTCGGGCAGATTTCGTGGTTGTTGCTGGGTGATGTTTTTGGGTGATTAAGAGGGTGTTTTAATGATATTTTTTTAGAGCTGGACTTTAGGTGTTCCATTGTAGTTTTTCTGGTGTTATTTTCTGCAGGAATTCCATGGCTATTTATGGAGGAAAATGGCGTTGTTCAAGGTTGCTTTAATGGTTGGATTTATGAAGAAAATGGCTGCTTATTTTTGGAGCTTGTGATGTGATTTGATGGTGTTTCAATGGCTGAAAAATGGTGAGAAGCTGCTGAATTTTTTGTGAAAAAAAAAAAAAACAAAAGCCTGCGTTTTTTTGGGAGAAAAAGGCCAAAATTGTACCCCTACTATTGAAAATTAATCATGTTAATACTTCGTTCTTTTTTCCGGCTGAAATAATACATGTCTTTACTAAAGTAGATAAATTTATACCTCAATCTAATGGATCTCCTACGTGGCAACCGGGAGCCCCAAAATAATGTGCCAACTAGGCTTTTTTAACCCGCACACCCTTTTTAATAACCCGCCCCACTTGAACATACTTCGATTCACCGGAAATCGGGAACCACGATCGGCAAAACAAAGTATTCCGACGGCCGCTAAAGAACAAAGACGTGTTCCACCGGCAACGGCAACCGTCATCGTCGGTGTCATTCTCAACCAACATCCCTAAAGTCTCAGCAAGCGCCCTCCTTCTTTGTGTATCCTCTTCATCTCTCCGCAGAGCAAATTTCCTCCTCTTCCCTGACGCCGTTGACGTGGCCGCCGAAGACGGTGAATGCGGAGGAGTCGACGGAGAAGTGGAAAACCGGTGTCGAGATAACAGAAATAACCACAGGAAAATGGACTGTAAGAAGATTGTAAATCGCCGCAAAGTTTCGTATGAGAAAACCGACCGCCGGAGATTTTTGAATAATAGAATTATTCGACCACTTGCGCCGGAGGTTAACTCCTCCACCGGCAACGATGATTCCATCAATAATACGCGATATATTGCACGAGATACAAATAAAAACAATATACGGATTTATAGAGGAATTGAAAAATGAAAATAATGGGGAGAACAAGAAAATTACAGCGGAAGTTTTTGGTGGGGTATTTATAGAGAAACTGTGAAGGGGTTTTTGGACCAAAAAAAAGAAACATAAATTTATTTACAGAGAAAGGAGGAGGAATGAGGATGATGACTTTTTGGGGAGGGTTATTATAAAGTGGAGTGGGTTATTAAAAGGGTTGGCGGGTAAAATAAGCTTAGTTGGCACATTATTTTGGGGGTCCCGGTTGCCACGTAAGAGATCCGTTAGATTTAGGTGCAAATTTATCTACTTTAGTAACGGCAGGTATTATTTTAGCCAGAAAGTAGAACGGGGTATTAACGTGACTAATTTCAATAGTAAAGGTACACTTTTAGTCTTTTTCCCTTTTATTTTGGGTTCCTCCAGAAGAGACCCCCTCTTTTTTTTTGGGGTTCCTCCAGAAGAGACCCCCTCTTTTGTTTCGTGTGTGTATATATAATAAGAAAAGAGAGAGGAAAATTGTAGGGAATAGATGATGAGACAAGGGAATAGTGTAAGGAATAGGGTGATGAGACAAGAAAACAGTGTAGTGAGTGAGTGATGACACAAGAAAATAGTATAGGGAGGATAGAAAGTAATTTTATTAGATTTGGTTCGTGCTTAAAATAAATTCTCCGACCCTATATAGTAGACTGTGTTAAAATATTACGTATTCTCTAATAAATCCTACTAATAAAAATCATATAAAAGTTAAAATATCAAGATTAAACCTAGAAAATATTAAATACAAAAATAGTGATGAAAACTCAAATATGGTCAAAAATTAGGTGCTCACATCACATGACCGTGATAGTAAGGTGTATAAAGTATGTTAAAAGTGATTAGTTTTAAGAAAATTAGGATATTACCTAATTATGTTGGTAAGAAGTTAATTATTGATTTTGGTGGGAATTAGCAAATTAATTAGAAATTAGTGGGTAAATCTTTGGTGGAAACATCACCCCACGTGGCAGCAAGAGGATTATAATTGCTAAGACCAAATGATGACTCTTGATTTATGTGACTAGGTGGCATCTTTAAGGGATTTTTGGACAAAAGTAATCCACAAAAGTGGGGCCCACAACCCATAATTATAAGAGACCTTCCTACATTATTAAGTGGGATGTGTATGTTTGCTAAGTAACAGATGATGTCTCAAAAGGAATTCATATGAAACTGAAAAATACTATAGCAACGTGAGATTGCGATTCTAAGGGAGTACGGTACAACCTTTCTCAAGAATATCATACGAATTTTTCAATACTTCGATCTCATCATTACGTGTTTTGTCGTGATTGACGTGTGCTAGAGGGATTGTCAAGAGAATCGTCTTAGGTATGTTAACGCTGCCCCTTCATTCCTTTTGGCATGATCCATATGATACAAACGAAATGAGCAAACACACAACTTTCATATATGTCTCTATTCATAGAAGCCTTAAGAGTGCCTATGTTCTTGCATTCTCATGTGTTTTATTATTATATCTTCTGTTTATGGGCCTAAAAAAAATACGTAATTGATAAAGTTTATCCAAAGGCATATTGATCTTATGACATTCCAAGAAATCTTATTAACTTACTTCTTATGCATTTCAATCATTTATATATGTACATTGACCCATGTACAGATGGCGTTATATACGCGTATATTATATGCATATGAGATATGGGTAAAGGTTATGGCGTTATATACGCACCACCACCTGATCATTTGGTATACATTGATGATTTCTCCCATAGAGGCCGAGATGATATGATGGGATGCCCTCAGAGGCTTGATGATGTTATGTACACATATACCTATGCATGATACGACATTTTATGCATGTGCATGAATTTATAATTATTTCAGGATTCACAAAGTTATTTAGACTTATAGGCGAATTCCTTTACTCCATGTTTCTTTTATATCTTTTATGTACTGATTTTCATGTCTTACATACTCAGTACGTTATTCGTACTGACGTCCCTATTTTCTAGTGCCTGCGTTTTATGCCTGCAGGTGCAGGTAGACAAGCTGACGGTCCCCTTTTTTAGGATCCTTGATCAACGAGAGTTGGTGTTCTCTACTTGATCCAGAGCTGTTATTGATTTTGGTAGCCATTTTTGTATGTAGATGTCGGTATAACGGGGACCAGTCCCATCCTTCATACAGTTGTACACTCTATTAGATATCTG
The DNA here is from genome assembly GCA_005239525.1 of Nicotiana knightiana. NCBI lineage: Eukaryota > Viridiplantae > Streptophyta > Magnoliopsida > Solanales > Solanaceae > Nicotiana > Nicotiana knightiana. Next base: position 4,148 of record MDKJ01073176.1, on the reverse strand, counting down.
TAGACAGTCATGTATAGTTGGATAGTAAGTGGCCTTGTCAGCTTCTAGTTTTGGATATATAGTTATCTATAGTAGCCTTGTCGGCTTGCCCTACCATATTCCGCATGTATATGTATATATGTATTTTGGGCATATTTTCCTCACGTATGTTATTAGCGTGATTCAGCAGTTTATTGACAGATGTTATACATGACCTACCCTTAATTCATGTTTATATCTTAGATGCATGCTTAGGGGTGTTCAACAGGTAGGACTCAGGCACTCGTCATGGCCCATCGATTTGGGTCGTGACATAAAACAAAGAAGACACCCATTATATTGGTAGGAGGGGGTAACGAAATTAAGGCTAAAAAATAAGGTTATAAAGTCCTAAACTACTTTGGACAACAAGTCCAACTACCTTAGAAAAAGTAAAAATACTAGGAAATAAAAACCAAGTAATTCCAACAATATTAGGAAAAGAAAAACATAAACTTAACTACCTAGGAAAGCAATAAATATAGTCACAAAATATATGGAAATAAGCCAAAAGAAATCTAGGATAGGATCTTGAAAGTCCAAACCAATCTTGGATAGAATTTTGAAAATCTTGGAAATCTTGAAGGAAATTTGCAAGCAACTTGGCACCAACTTGCACTCAACATCTAGCACGCCTATTATACCCTTCTTGAACATCAAGTAAGTCCTTTTTATGTTATGAAAATATGACTTTATGTAGGACTTCATGGGCTACAAGTTTGGACACATTTTAGGTGCCAAATTGGTCCAAAGGTGGACTGGTTAGGAACTTCTTCAAAGGATGTATTGGGATCTAATCCACCTATTCTTAGACATGAAGTTGGGCCATATATTAGTTATAACACCTAAAAAACTCATTTCCTTTGTCCTTGAGATCTTCCTACCAACTAACAACTTCTTTATTTGCTCCTAAAGTCCAATGACCTTATTTTGCAACATTTTAGCTTGAGATCTTGTTAAAGGCCATCTTTGAGATTCCAAAGCTTCATACTTGTCCTTGAATAGAGTTGAGCTTACTAGGATGCTATAAATAGATGTCAATCCTAAATCATGTACCGAATAGTTCTTGTCATGGGGCTTCAACTGGCGCAATACTTATGAAATCAACCTACTGTCCTGCATCAGCATACACCCAAGGCCAATGTGTGAAGCATCATAATAGAAAGTATAAATCCCTGATCCTTAAGGCAAAACAAAAACTCGAGTTCTATTCAAGTAGTCTTGAGCTTCTGAAAGTTCTCCTCACACTCGTCAGGCCATCTAAAAAGAGCGCGCTTCTAAGTAAACTTAGCCAATGGAGATGTAATAGATGAGAACCCTTTCACAAATCGATGATAGTAGCCATCCAAACCCATAAAACTCTTGATCTCTGTAGCTATAGAAGGTCTAGGCGGCCTCTAAACTGCCTCAATCTTATTCGGGTTCACCTTGATCCCATCACTGGACACTATGTGGTCCAAGAATCGCACTGAATCCAACAAAATCTCACACTTGGAGAACTTAGCATACAACTTCTTCTCCTTCAAAATCTGAAGCACAATCCTCAAATATTGTTCATGCTCCTCCCTACTATGGGAATAGACCAAGATATCATCAATGGACACAGTAACAAAATAATCCAAATAAAGTTGGAACACGTTATTCACCAAATGCATGATAGTTGTTGGGGAATTAGTCAAACTAAAAGACATTACCAAGAACTCATAATTCCTATAGGGAGTCCCGAAAGCCGTCTTAGGAACGCCCAAAGCCCTAATCTCCAACTGATGATAACCCGATCTCACATAAATTTTTGAGAACACCTTGGAACCATGAAGCTGATCAAACAAATCATTAATGCGTGGGAACAAATACTTGTTTTTGATGGTCACCTTGTTTAATTTCCTATGATTAATGCACATCCTCATGTTACCATGCTTCTATTTCACAAACAACACTGGTGCACCTCAAGGAGAAACAATCGGCCTAATGAACCCCTTATCCAACAACTCTTGCAGCTGCTCCTTCAACTCTTTCAACTCAGCTGGAGCAATGCGATACGGTGGAATAGATATGGATTGGGTTCCCGACACCAAATCAATGTCCCTATCAGGTGGAAGGCCCAGTAGGTATGTAGGAAACACATCTGGAAACCCTCTCACTACTGGAACTGAATCAATAGTAGGAGTATCAACACTAACATCTCCAACAGAGGCTAGTTATGCCAAACATCCCTGCTCATCCATTCGTTGAGCCTTTAGAAAGCTGCTCGTGGAGCTACCTAGTGAACCTCTCCACTCTAACCTCGATATGCTTGGCATGGCCAAAGTCACCATCTCAACATGATAATCTACAATAGTATAGTACGGTGATAGTTGATCCATACCCAAAATGCTCTCAAAATCAACCATGTCTAATAATAACAAGTCCATCATTATCTCGTAACCATAAATAGTGACCACACAATATTGATAGACTCGATCCACAATAATAGAATTTCCTAATTGTAAGGATACATGAATAGGAATATCAAGAAAATCAAGTGGCATATCCAGACAAGAAGCCACATATGATAACACATAAGAATAAGTGTAACCAGGGTTAAATATTATCGAATCATCATGCGGCACACTACAACTGCCTCTGGCCTGCCAAAAACGCATAATAATGAGCTTGTCCTTCACCTGACTGCCTCTACCTCTAGGACGACCTTACACAGACTAGGCTTCATCCCTAGATAGTTGTGCGGGTGGTTTAGCTGCTGGCATTAGAATCAAGTATTGGGTGCCCTGATGTGGTACATTGCTCAAAAGCCTGGGATGATCCCTCTTGAGATGACTCAAGTCTTCACACTCAAAGCAACCCCTCCTCTGCAAGGTTGTTTGCTCTATGGCTTGAGGGCCTGAATATCCGACCGAGACCCTGAATAAATAGAGCTAGATATGAACTTTGTGTTGGTAGTGCATTGAATGATGACTGGCCCAACGAGCACTGTATGAGCCATAGCTGATTGAAGAACTACAAGGAACCTAATGGGTTGACTGAGCAGGCCTAAAATAACGGCCTATACTATGATGTCCCTGGCCTACAAATGAAGCACCATTAAAACCATCTGAACCACAAGGCCTCTTTGCATCCCACTCTTCTTTCTCCTGTATGTGGACACTCACTAAGCGCATGGAAATCTCTACCGCCTTATGTAAAGTAGTATCAGTCACGGTCTCCCAGGCCATCCTATACTAGATACTATAGCTTCTGCACTTAGTGAACCTTCTAATCTTCTTCGTCTTAGTAGGGACGAAGAACACATTGTGATGTACCAGCTCCGTGAACCTCGTCATACTTAGTCATTGTCATGCCCTCCTGACATAGATGCTTGAACTTACTGTGCAACTCATTTGTGCGAGTATGTGGAATAAACTTCTCCAAGAAGAGAATTGAGAACTTAGACCAAGTGAGTGGTGATGCATCAGCTGGTCTGCTCAACTCATAAGTCTGCCACCATCTATATGCTAGATCTGACAACTAGAAGGTAGTAAAGTCAACCCTGTTCGAGTCCACCATACCTAAAGTATGCAGAATCCGACGACACTAATCTAGGAATCTTGTGCATCCTCAGTAAGTTATCCACTGAATTTAGGAGGATGAAATCTCCCCATCCTCCTCTGCTCCTTAGTAGTCAAGGTTGGTCTAATCTAGGGCTGAATTGGAATAATTGGTTGCATGGGTAGAACCCCTGGTGTCTGATAATCATGAGCTAGCTACTCGCGTTTATGTGCGACGGGAGATTGGGCTCCTCCCCCAGCTTGTGAAGTAGCTAGTGCAAGAGGGATCATACCTACATGAGTCAAACCCTTGAACATGCTTGATGCGAGACTAAATTGCAAAGTTTAACATGTGATATACCTTACATTTCATGAGCATTAATGATAGAATTACACTTGTTATGTGCTTAATGGAGTTTATTTCATGTGTAGGTGAATTGGAAATGGAAACGGAGCTAAAGGGATGCAAATACGTCAAAAATATGCAAAAGGAGACGCCCGGGCGATAGCCGGACGTTTGACCCATGAAGCCTGGCCCCCCTAGCGTTAGGGGGGCGTTACAGCCATAACGCCAGGTCCCCCCTGGCGTTAGGGGGGCGTTAGAGC